>OU896722.1:633233-808982 GCA_918026855.4 Phaedon cochleariae
CGCAAAAATCGCAAAAATTACTGAAAATTGCAAAAAATTACAAAAATTCCTGAAAATTGTAAAAATCGCAAAAATGAAAATTGCAAAAATCGCAAAAATGACTGAAAATTGCAAAAATCGCAAAAATGACTGAAAATCGCAAAAATTCCTGAAAATTGCAAAAATCGCAAAAATGACTGAAAATTGCAAAAATTGCAAAAATTCCTGAAAATTGCAAAAATCGCAAAAATGACTGAAAATCGCAAAAATCGCAAAAATTCCTGAAAATTGCAAAAATCGCAAAAATTCCTGAAAATTGCAAAAATCGCAAAAATGACTGAAAATTGCAAAAATTGCAAAAATGACTGAAAATTGCAAAAATCGCAAAAATGACTGAAAATTGCAAAAATTCCTGAAAATTGCAAAAATCGCAAAAATTCCTGAAAATTGCAAAAATCGCAAAAATTACTGAAAATTGCAAAAATCGCAAAAATGACTGAAAATTGCAAAAATTGCAAAAATGACTGAAAATTGCAAAATCGCAAAAATGACTGAAAATTGCAAAAAATGACTGAAAATTGCAAAAATTGCAAAAATGACTGAAAATTGCAAAAATCGCAAAAATGACTGAAAATTGCAAAAATTGCAAAAATGACTGAAAATTGCAAAAATCGCAAAAATGACTGAAAATTGCAAAAAATTCCTGAAAATTGCAAAAATCGCAAAAATTCCTGAAAATTGCAAAAATCGCAAAAATTACTGAAAATTGCAAAAATCGCAAAAATGACTGAAAATTGCAAAAATTGCAAAAATGACTGAAAATTGCAAAAATCGCAAAAATGACTGAAAATCGCAAAAATCGCAAAAATGACTGAAAATTGCAAAAATGACTGAGAATTGCAAAAATTGCAAAAATGACTGAAAATTGCAAAAATTGCAAAAATGACTGAAAATTGCAAAAATCGCAAAAATGACTGAAAATTGCAAAAATCGCAAAAATGACTGAAAATTGCAAAAATTGCAAAAATGACTGAAAATTGCAAAAATCGCAAAATGACTGAAAATCGCAAAAATCGCAAAAATGACTGAAAATCGCAAAAATTCCTGAAAATTGCAAAAATCGCGAAAATGACTGAAAGTTGCAAAAATTGCAAAAATTCCTGAAAATAGCAAAAATCGCAAAAATGACTGAAAATTGCAAAAATTGCAAAAATGACTGAAAATTGCAAAAATCGCAAAAATGACTGAAAATTGCAAAAATTGCAAAAATCGCAAAAATGACTGAAAATTGCAAAAATTGCAAAAATGACTGAAAATTGCAAAAATCGCAAAAATGACTGAAAATTGCAAAAATGACTGAAAATTGCAAAAATTGCAAAAATGACTGAAAATTGCAAAAATCGCAAAAATGACTGAAAATTGCAAAAATTGCAAAAATGACTGAAAATTGCAAAATCGCAAAATGACTAAATATCGCAAAAATCGCAAAAATGACTGAAAATCGCAAAAAATTCCTGAAAATTGCAAAAATCGCAAAAATGACTGAAAATTGCAAAAATTGCAAAAATTCCTGAAAATAGCAAAAATCGCAAAAATGACTGAAAATCGCAAAAATCGCAAAAATTCCTGAAAATTGCAAAAATCGCAAAAATTCCTGAAAATTGCAAAAATCGCAAAAATGACTGAAAATTGCAAAAATTGCAAAAATGACTGAAAATTGCAAAAATCGCAAAAATGACTGAAAATTGCAAAAATCGCAAAAATTCCTGAAAATTGCAAAAATCGCAAAAATTACTGAAAATTGCAAAAATCGCAAAAATGACTGAAAATTGCAAAAATTGCAAAAATGACTGAAAATTGCAAAAATCGCAAAAATGACTGAAAATCGCAAAAATCGCAAAAATGACTGAAAATTGCAAAAATGACTGAAAATTGCAAAAATTGCAAAATGACTGAAAATTGCAAAAATTGCAAAAATGACTGAAAATTGCAAAAATCGCAAAAAATGACTGAAAATTGCAAAAATTCCTGAAAATTGCAAAAATCGCAAAAATTCCTGAAAATTGCAAAAATCGCAAAAAATTACTGAAAATTGCAAAAAATCGCAAAAATGACTGAAAATTGCAAAAATTGCAAAAATGACTGAAAATTGCAAAAATCGCAAAAATGACTGAAAATCGCAAAAATCGCAAAAATTACTGAAAATTGCAAAAATGACTGAAAATTGCAAAAATTGCAAAATGACTGAAAATTGCAAAAAAATGCAAAAATGACTGAAAATTGCAAAAATCGCAAAAATGACTGAAAATTGCAAAAATCGCAAAAATGACTGAAAATTGCAAAAATTGCAAAAATGACTGAAAATTGCAAAAATCGCAAAATGACTGAAAATCGCAAAAATCGCAAAAATGACTGAAAATCGCAAAAATTCCTGAAAATTGCAAAAATCGCGAAAATGACTGAAAGTTGCAAAAATTGCAAAAATTCCTGAAAATAGCAAAAATCGCAAAAATGACTGAAAATCGCAAAAATCGCAAAAATTCCTGAAAATTGCAAAAATCGCAAAAATTCCTGAAAATTGCAAAAATCTCAAAAATGACTGAAAATTGCAAAAATTGCAAAAATTCCTGAAAATTGCAAAAATCGCAAAAATGACTGAAAATTGCAAAAATTGCAAAAATGACTGAAAATTGCAAAAATCGCAAAAATGACTGAAAATTGCAAAAATTGCAAAAATGACTGAAAATTGCAAAAATCGCAAAAATGACTGAAAATTGCAAAAATCGCAAAAATGACTGAAAATCGCAAAAATCGCAAAAATTCCTGAAAATTGCAAAAATCGCAAAAATGACTGAAAATTGCAAAAATCGCAAAAATGACTGAAAATTGCAAAAATTGCAAAAATGACTGAAAATTGCAAAAATCGCAAAAATGACTGAAAATTGCAAAAATTGCAAAAATGACTGAAAATTGCAAAAATCGCAATGACTGAAAATTGCAAAAATTGCAAAAATCGCAAAAATGACTGAAAATTGCAAAAATTGCAAAAATGACTGAAAATTGCAAAAATCGCAAAAATGACTGAAAATTGCAAAAATGACTGAAAATTGCAAAAATTGCAAAAATGACTGAAAATTGCAAAAATCGCAAAAATGACTGAAAATTGCAAAAATCGCAAAAATGACTGAAAATTGCAAAAATGACTGAAAATTGCAAAAATTGCAAAAATGACTGAAAATTGCAAAAATCGCAAAAATGACTGAAAATCGCAAAAATTCCTGAAAATTGCAAAAATCGCAAAAATGACTGAAAATTGCAAAAATCGCAAAAATGACTGAAAATTGCAAAAATCGCAAAAATGACTGAAAATTGCAAAAATGACTGAAAATTGCAAAAATCGCAAAAATGACTGAAAATTGCAAAAATCGCAAAAATGACTGAAAATCGCAAAAATCGCAAAAATGACTGAAAATTGCAAAAATGACTGAAAATTGCAAAAATTGCAAAAATGACTGAAAATTGCAAAAATCGCAAAAATGACTGAAAATTGCAAAAATTGCAAAAATGACTGAAAATTGCAAAAATCGCAAAATGACTGAAAATTGCAAAAATCGCAAAAATGACTGAAAATTGCAAAAATCGCAAAAATGACTGAAAATTGCAAAAATCGCAAAAATGACTGAAAATTGCAAAAATTGCAAAAATTCCTGAAAATTGCAAAAATCGCAAAAATGACTGAAAATCGCAAAAATCGCAAATTCCTGAAAATTGCAAAAATCGCAAAAATTCCTGAAAATTGCAAAAATTGCAAAAATGACTGAAAATTGCAAAAATCGCAAAAATGACTGAAAATTGCAAAAATTCCTGAAAATTGCAAAAATCGCAAAAATTCCTGAAAATTGCAAAAATCGCAAAAATGACTGAAAATTGCAAAAATTCCTGAAAATTGCAAAAATCGCAAAAATTCCTGAAAATTGCAAAAATCGCAAAAATTACTGAAAATTGCAAAAATCGCAAAAATGACTGAAAATTGCAAAAATTGCAAAAATGACTGAAAATCGCAAAAATTCCTGAAAATTGCAAAAATCGCAAAAATTCCTGAAAATTGCAAAAATCGCAAAAATGACTGAAAATTGCAAAAATCGCAAAAATGACTGAAAATTGCAAAAATCGCAAAAATGACTGAAAATTGCAAAAATCGCAAAAATGACTGAAAATTGCAAAAATTGCAAAAATGACTGAAAATTGCAAAAATCGCAAAATGACTAAATATCGCAAAAATCGCAAAAATGACTGAAATCGCAAAAATTCCTGAAAATTGCAAAAATCGCAAAAATGACTGAAAATTGCAAAAATTGCAAAAATTCCTGAAAATTGCAAAAATCGCAAAAATGACTGAAAATCGCAAAAATCGCAAAAATTCCTGAAAATTGCAAAAATCGCAAAAATTCCTGAAAATTGCAAAAATCGCAAAAATGACTGAAAATTGCAAAAATTGCAAAAATGACTGAAAATTGCAAAAATCGCAAAAATGACTGAAAATTGCAAAAATTCCTGAAAATTGCAAAAATCGCAAAAATTACTGAAAATTGCAAAAATCGCAAAAATGACTGAAAATTGCAAAAATTGCAAAAATGACTGAAAATTGCAAAAATCGCAAAAATCGCAAAAATGACTGAAAATTGCAAAAATGACTGAAAATTGCAAAAATTGCAAAGATGACCGAAAATTGCAAAAATCGCAAAAATGACTGAAAATTGCAAAAATTGCAAAAATGACTGAAAATTGCAAAAATCGCAAAAATGACTGAAAATTGCAAAAATTCCTGAAAATTGCAAAAATCGCAAAAATTCCTGAAAATTGCAAAAATCGCAAAAATTACTGAAAATTGCAAAAATCGCAAAAATGACTGAAAATTGCAAAAATTGCAAAAATGACTGAAAATTGCAAAAATCGCAAAAATGACTGAAAATCGCAAAAATCGCAAAAATGACTGAAAATTGCAAAAATGACTGAAAATTGCAAAAATTGCAAAAATGACTGAAAATTGCAAAAATTGCAAAAATGACTGAAAATTGCAAAAATCGCAAAAATGACTGAAAATTGCAAAAATCGCAAAAATGACTGAAAATTGCAAAAATTGCAAAAATGACTGAAAATTGCAAAAATCGCAAAATGACTGAAAATCGCAAAAATCGCAAAAATGACTGAAAATCGCAAAAATTCCTGAAAATTGCAAAAATCGCAAAAATGACTGAAAATTGCAAAAATTGCAAAAATTCCTGAAAATAGCAAAAATCGCAAAAATGACTGAAAATCGCAAAAATCGCAAAAATTCCTGAAAATTGCAAAAATCGCAAAAATTCCTGAAAATTGCAAAAATCGCAAAAATGACTGAAAATTGCAAAAATTGCAAAAATTCCTGAAAATTGCAAAAATCGCAAAAATGACTGAAAATTGCAAAAATTGCAAAAATGACTGAAAATTGCAAAAATCGCAAAAATGACTGAAAATTGCAAAAATTGCAAAAATGACTGAAAATTGCAAAAATCGCAAAAATGACTGAAAATTGCAAAAATCGCAAAAATGACTGAAAATCGCAAAAATCGCAAAAATTCCTGAAAATTGCAAAAATCGCAAAAATGACTGAAAATTGCAAAAATCGCAAAAATGACTGAAAATTGCAAAAATTGCAAAAATGACTGAAAATTGCAAAAATCGCAAAAATGACTGAAAATTGCAAAAAATGCAAAAATGACTGAAACTTGCAAAAATCGCAAAGATGACTGAAAATTGCAAAAATTGCAAAAATCGCAAAAATGACTGAAAATTGCAAAAATTGCAAAAATGACTGAAAATTGCAAAAATCGCAAAATGACTGAAAATCGCAAAAATCGCAAAAATGACTGAAAATCGCAAAAATTCCTGAAAATTGCAAAAATCGCAAAAATGACTGAAAGTTGCAAAAATTGCAAAAATTCCTGAAAATTGCAAAAATCGCAAAAATGACTGAAAATCGCAAAAATCGCAAAAATTCCTGAAAATTGCAAAAATCGCAAAAATTCCTGAAAATTGCAAAAATCTCAAAAATGACTGAAAATTGCAAAATTGCAAAAATTCCTGAAAATTGCAAAAATCGCAAAAATGACTGAAAATTGCAAAAATTGTAAAAATGACTGAAAATTGCAAAAATCGCAAAAATGACTGAAAATTGCAAAAATTGCAAAAATGACTGAAAATTGCAAAAATCGCAAAAATGACTGAAAATTGCAAAAATCGCAAAAATGACTGAAAATCGCAAAAATCGCAAAAATTCCTGAAAATTGCAAAAATCGCAAAAATGACTGAAAATTGCAAAAATCGCAAAAATGACTGAAAATTGCAAAAATTGCAAAAATGACTGAAAATTGCAAAAATCGCAAAAATGACTGAAAATTGCAAAATTGCAAAAATGACTGAAAATTGCAAAAATCGCAAAAATGACTGAAAATTGCAAAAATTGCAAAAATCGCAAAAATGACTGAAAATTGCAAAAATTGCAAAAATGACTGAAAATTGCAAAAATCGCAAAAATGACTGAAAATTGCAAAAATGACTGAAATTGCAAAAATTGCAAAAATGACTGAAAATTGCAAAAATCGCAAAAATTCCTGAAAATTGCAAAAATCGCAAAATGACTGAAAATTGCAAAAATTGCAAAAATTCCTGAAAATTGCAAAAATCGCAAAAATGACTAAAAATCGCAAAAATCGCGAAAATGACTGAAAATTGCAAAAATGACTGAAAATTGCAAAAATTGCAAAAATGACTGAAAATTGCAAAAAATTGCAAAAATGACTGAAAATTGCAAAAATTGCAAAAATGACTGAAAATTGCAAAAATCGCAAAAATCGCAAAAATGACTGAAAATTGCAAAAATTGCAAAAATGACTGAAAATTGCAAAAATTGCAAAAATGACTGAAAATTGCAAAAATTGCAAAAATGACTGAAAATTGCAAAATCGCAAAAATGACTGAAAATTGCAAAAATCGCAAAAATGACTGAAAATTGCAAAAATCGCAAAAATTCCTGAAAATTGCAAAAATTGCAAAAATTACTGAAAATTGCAAAAATCGCAAAAATGACTGAAAATCGCAAAAATTGCAAAAATGACTGAAAATCGCAAAAATCGCAAAAATGACTGAAAATTGCATAAAATGCCAAAATGACTGAAAATTGCAAAAATTCCTGAAAATTGCAAAAATCGCAAAAATGACTGAAAATTGCAAAAATTGCAAAAATGACTGAAAATTGCAAAAATCGCAAAAATGACTGAAAATTGCAAAAATCGCAAAAATCGCAAAAATGACTGAAAATTGCAAAAATTGCAAAAATGACTGAAAATTGCAAAAATCGCAAAAATCGCAAAAATTCCTGAAAATTGCAAAAATCGCAAAAATTCCTGAAAATTGCAAAAATCGCAAAAATTACTGAAAATTGCAAAAATCGCAAAAATGACTGAAAATTGCAAAAATTGCAAAAATTACTGAAAATTGCAAAAATTGCAAAAATGACTGAAAATTGCAAAAATCGCAAAAATTCCTGAAAATTGCAAAAATCGCAAAAATTCCTGAAAATTGCAAAATCGCAAAAATTCCTGAAAATTGCAAAAATCGCAAAAATTCCTGAAAATTGCAATAATCGCAAAAATGACTGAAAATTGCAAAAATCGCAAAAATAACTGAAAATTGCAAAAATCGCAAAAATTCCTGAAAATCGCAAAAATCGCAAAAATTCCTGAAAATTGCATAAATCGCAAAAATTCCTGAAAATTGCAAAAATTGCAAAAATGACTGAAAATTGCAAAAATCGCAAAAATGACTGAAAATCGCAAAAATCGCAAAAATGACTGAAAATTGCAAAAATCGCAAAAATTCCTGAAAATTGCAAAAATCGCAAAAATTCCTGAAAATTGCAAAATCGCAAAAATTCCTGAAAATTGCAAAAATCGCAAAAATTCCTGAAAATTGCAAAAATCGCAAAAATGACTGAAAATTGCAAAAGTCGCAAAAATAACTGAAAATTGCAAAAATCGCAAAAATGACTGGAAATCGCAAAAATCGCAAAAATTCCTGAAAATTGCAAAAATCGCAAAAATTCCTGAAAATTGCAAAAATTGCAAAAATGACTGAAAATTGCAAAAATCGCAAAAATGACTGAAAATCGCAAAAATCGCAAAAATGACTGAAAATTGCAAAAATTGCAAAAATGACTGAAAATTGCAAAAATTGCAAAAATGACTGAAAATTGCAAAAATTGCAAAAATGACTGAAAATTGCAAAAATTACGAAAATGACTGAAAATTGCAAAAATCGCAAAAATGACTGAAAATTGCAAAAATCGCAAAAATGACTGAAAATTGCAAAAATCGCAAAAATGACTGAAAATTGCAAAAATTGCAAAAATGACTGAAAATTGCAAAAATCGCAAAAATGACTGAAAATTGCAAAAATTGCAAAAATTCCTGGAAATTGCAAAAATCGCAAAAATGACTGAAAATTGCAAAAATGACTGAAAATTGCAAAAATCGCAAAAATGACTGAAAATCGCAAAATCGCAAAAATTCCTGAAAATTGCAAAAATCGCAAAAATTCCTGAAAATTGCAAAAATCGCAAAAATGACTGAAAATTGCAAAAATTGCAAAAATGACTGAAAATTGCAAAAATGACTGAAAATCGCAAAAATCGCAAAAATGACTGAAAATCGCAAAAATCGCAAAAATGACTGAAAATTGCAAAAATTGCAAAAATTACTGAAAATTGCAAAAATTGCAAAAATTACTGAAAATTGCAAAAATCACAAAAATTACTTAAAATTGTAAAAATCGCAAAAATTCCTGAAAATTGCAAAAATAGCAAAAATTCCTGAAAATTGCAAAAATCGCAAAAATTACTGAAAATTGCAGAATCGCAAAAATTCCTGAAAATTGCAAAAATCGCAAAAATTCCTGAAAATTGCAAAAATCGCAAAAATTCCTGAAAATTGCAAAAATCGCAAAAATAACTGAAAATTGCAAAAATCGCAAAAATGACTGAAAATCGCAAAAATCGCAAAAATTCCTGAAAATTGCATAAATCGCAAAAATTCCTGAAAATTGCAAAAATCGCAAAAATGACTGAAAAAGCAAAAATCGCAAAAATTCCTGAAAATAGCAAAAATTACTGAAAATTGCAAAAATTGCAAAAATGACTGAAAATTTGCAAAAATCGCAAAAATGACTGAAAATTGCAAAAATCGCAAAAATGACTAAAAATCGCAAATTCCTGAAAATCGCAAAAATTACTGAAAATTGCAAAAATCGCAAAAATGACTGAAAATTGCAAAAATCGCAAACATTCCTGAAAATTGCAAAAATCGCAAAAATTCCTGAAAATTGCAAAAATCGCGAAAATTCCTGAGAATTGCAAAAATTGCAGAAATTGCAAAAATTCCTGAAAATTGGAAAATTCCTGAAAATAGGAAAAATTCCTGAAAATTGCAAAAATTGCAAAAATTCCTGAAATTGCAGAAATTGCAAAAATTCATGATAATTGTAAAAATTCTTGAAAATTGCAAAAATGCCTGAAAATTGTAAAAATTGCAAAAACGCCTGAAAATTGCAAAATTCGCAAAAATGCCTGAAAATTGCAAAAATTGCAAAAATTCCTGAAAATTGCAGAAATTGCAAAAATTCATGAAAATTGTAAAAACTCAAAATTCCTGAAAATTGCAAAAATCGCAAAAATACCTGAAAATTGCATCAATTCCAAAAATTCCTGAAAATGTGAAAAACCGCAAAAATTGCAAAAATTGGCTGTTCTTATGTAAATACCTGAAAAGCAATGAGTTTTCGATATAAATTGTACCGGAGACACTGAAATCAGCCTTTTTATGTATAAACTGGTCAACATTGATAACGTCGTGCTCCAAAATATAGCCCGAATTCAAAGTAGAATAACACGAATTTCCTCACTAATTTGAAATCGGTTTTCAGCGATGATTAGTCTAATCTCTTGACAGTTTGTTGTGGCAATATGAAACTTCTGTAATTTCAGATAACATTGCTACAGGGTGATGATTGAATGGGTGTAAAATTGCATCGTGGTCGTCACCTTACCGTTTGAACAGATGATTTTTTTTCTCACCTGTATCCTCTTGATTGAAGCTTTCTCTCGAAACGTTTTCGGAATTTTCAAATTCAGAGCTTTGATAATCGAATCGTGTTATGAATATTCATTCAGAATGATCCATTTTTTCGACGATTAATTGAATGAAATTAAGAGTTGGAATTCTTCTCCAAAGAATCAACGTTGTATGTATAGTCGTCGGATATGTGATCGTGTTCGAATACAGAAAATTATGAAAAAGTGATACAAGAAATACTGAATGATGGAATGGAGAATAACGTAGTCTTCAGTAGATGAAACATAATTTTCTCTGTGTTACTAGTGGAATAATTTAGTGTTACTTCGTCATGAGGATGTCTGGTGTCTGACCTCGAAATGGTTTTGTAATTTCTTGGATCGAAGGTCATATAATGAAAGTACGCATTTTTAATCGAAATGATGCAGTTTCGTTAAGATAAATTATAAATTTCAAAAAATTACGATTGTAGTTCGTAAAAAGGAATATAATGTCGGTCATTGTGGAAAACTGTGAAATGAATAAATATAGTAACTTTTCATGAGGTTTATACAAGGAAATATGAAAGAGACTGCAGAATTGCCACAGATTCCATTAAATGTTTTCAAACCGATGGAGATAAATACAGTAAGTTCTCATATGAGGCTTATACGAGGTAATATGAAAGAGACTTCAAAATTGCCACATATTCGTGCATACTTGTTACCATTGCATCTTATACTGATCTAGCACCTACAAAATAGTCTTACGAAGGAAACTTTCCTCATTGTCACTCAGTGTGAAGTTGAATGGAAATAGAATAACTCTTGAATGCTAATTTCTGCATCATCTTTTCCACAGGGTGATTCATAAGGAATTTATAATATTTCACCTGATGCTATAGATTTGAGGAATTCCGTTGAAAAAAAAATAGATTTCCTAACTTATTCTCACAATTATTATTGCTATTATGTTTTCTCACGTCAAACAAATCCTAATTGCATATTGGATTGACGTTCATTCCAATATGTGAAGTCTCGTTCATATTACCTCGTATAAGCCTCATGAGGCCTTACTGTATCCATCTTCATTAGTATGAAAAACATTATATCGAATATATGGCAATTCTGCAGTCTCTTTCATATTTCCTCGTATAAACCTAATGAAAAGTTACTGTATTTATACATTTCACAAATTTCGACAATGACCGACACTATATTTCTTTTTCGGAACATAGTGATTTTCATCACGTTTAAACATATCCTTCATCCTGGGACAATCTGGACATATTTTTTATCGCACCTTGTCACCATCGTCAAGAATAAATATGAATTTCATACTTCTGGAACTAAAATCAGAATTTTTTGTATTTTATAGTTTATCTTAACGAAAATGCATCATTTCGATTAAAAATACGTACTTTCATTATATGACCTTCGATCCAAGAAATTACAAAACCATTTCGAGGTCAGACACCAGACCAGACATCCTCATGACGAAGTAACACTCCATTATTCCACTATTAACACAAAGAAAATTATGTTTCATCTACAGGACCTATCATGATTTGTGATTGGACCGCGGTATCTTTCTATTGTTATTCAGTCAGAGCACTATAGCCGGAAATATACAAGTGTCTGTTACTATCCCCACCATTCGCGATTTCATTCATCTATCCGTGTTTGTCGTTTAGGATTATTGGCTTATACTTTTGAATGATTCGTGTATAAATATATGTATATCTATTGTTATTCAGCCTCAGGTAGCAACCCACCTTTCCAGAAATACTCGAACGCAGAAACCGGCGAAAGCATCTGCTCCAACCCCACTCCTAGGCTCCGGTTCAGGAGCACCAGATCAAAACCAGTGGTCACGTGATCTTGCAAATTCTCCCCCACCGGCAAATCCAACATGGTCGTCATGTTCAGCTGATCCAAGTGACTTTTCGGCCCAATGCCGGAATGCAACAGAATTTTCGGACTCCCTGTTGCAAGAATTAATGACAATTGATGACGTTGGTAATCAAATGAGTTATAGAATGTTTTCATTAATTAATCTTGAATTTACCATTTTCATTTTCAGATTTCAGTAGTGAATACCATGTTCTATCTATATCAACTGAACAGGAAACGATGCTATTGTCTCCGTTCAGAAGAATGCAAGCAGATTCCTTGATCTTTCTCTTCTGGTTGTTATCTTCTTTTTCAATGATTTTAATATTATTCCACTCTGCCATATGTTGTCCATCTTCAGTATGGATATGTTTAGCTAGATTCGTTTTGTTGATGTATTTTCTTTATTTTGTATTTATGGTCCTTCGTCCTTACTGAAAGGAGTATCTTGGTTTCACCTGTATAAAACTTTCCACGAACCAAGAGACCTCTTTCAGTAAGGACGAAGGAACATAAATACAATATGAAGAAAAGACCGGAAAAGACACATCGACAACTCGACACTATAGCTGAACATATCCTTACTGAAGATGGACAACATATATGGCAGAGTGGAATAATATTAAAATCGATGGAAAAGACGATAACAACCAGAAGAGAAAATTCAAGGAATCTGCTTGCATTCTTCTGAACGGAGACAATAACATTGCTTGTTGTTCAGTTGATATAGACAGAACATGGTATTCACTACTGAAATCTGAACATGAAAATGGTAAATTCAAGATTAATTATTGAAAACTCATTTGATTGCCAACGTCAACAGTTGTCAATGAAAACTGAGAATCTTCAAGACAGATACGACTTTGCTATCAAAATAATCATTTCTTATGTTGAAAACGGGAGCAGATTCGGTTCCGAAACGTCCAAAGATAAGTGAAAATTTGATATTTTTGCTATATACCTTTATTTCTCTTCCCCAAACCTTTTTCAATACAAATTGTCACTGACAAGCTAGTGAATTTTTCTTTCAGGCTCTCTGATAGGAAAATTCTTTAAACGCAGTGACATTTTGGGGCAAATCATCTGATTGTCCTCACTACACGTATATTGGAATTGTATTCATATTTTTATTTTATAGAGACGAGGAGACAAAAATATCTGGAATAATGAATGTACCACCTCCTCGATTAACCTACAGACAGTATTTAACTAATATTCTTGGTCATTAACTTGTTTCCTTATCCCAAATAGTATACAAGTTTTTACTTGCCACTATTGAATATTCACTTAGGGTAAGTGATTTTTTCTCTCCGGGTAGTTGTTTGAATTATTGCCTACCTATCACTCCGGCAGATAGAATGACGCCTTTGGAAGCGTACGCGGAACGCGATTGGCCGAGGAAAGAGTATCGGACTCCATAGGCCTCAAAATTTGACGCAGCAGGATTTTGTTGACTAGGCTGTTCGTTTTGATGACGACGTTCGGTTTGTTCTGTTTTAGAAGATGGTGCGATGTGGTCCAACGGGCGCCATTAAGATTCAACGTTTTCGGCATACCAAAACCTGAAAAAAAATTGGAGGGTATTTTCGAACATATTGTCTACTTACTGAATCGTAAGTAGGCATGGTTCAAATTTCGTTTCAGTTTAGCTGAAATCAGTTATGGATTATTTGTTGCTATGGTGACCGTTGTCATGGTAACGAGTGAATAGAAAACAAAATCCCGTGGTGAGGAAATGCGTGGTTGCCAACTCGTATCATGTTCAGTTTAGCTGAAATCAGCTATGGAAAAACTGTTGCCATGACAATAATCGTCATGGTAACGAGTAAACAAAAACCAGATTCCTGTGGTGAGTAAATGCGTTGTTGCCAAGTTCTCTATTTTTTATTTCATTTCAAAATTTTACAACATTTGAGGAATCAGACAGACAGTTATGAATTTTCTTCTGAGTCAAGGTTTGGTGCCAGCAAGACCTCATTGCAAGTCCAAATCCAATCAACACAAGTATCCGGTTGAGCCATTTTCCCATTATTATTCAAGAGAAACAGATTTGGAGATATATGTCATATTGTCCTGAATCTTGAAAATGTAGACAAGATATTCCAGTGGTGAAAGGTACATGGATTGAAAATAGCAACTTGTCTCCTCAGAAAGAATCCAAGTAAGTATTTTGTGTCCCAAGACATATTTCTTATCAAGTTGTTGATATTCATGGGTTATTTGATTCGGCTAACTTGATCTAACCCAAAATCACCATTCTTGAAAACAACACCATCTAACTCAGCCAGAACAAACCTTTTAAGGTATGTTCATGCTTGTACGAATTCCGCAAAATTTATGCGAATCGGAAAATATGAAATTTCCGACAGAATTTGACGTTCATACTCATGCGACAAAATATGCAGGAGATAAGGGTTCAGTTGTGATATTAATTTCTTTATTTCTGGTCCCACCATTGATAGAAGTTCATCAAATTGAAGGCACGTTACACGAAAGTAAAAATATTTATTAGGGTCATTCAGTCGCATTTATCGAACGAGTCTGTACCAATCTCCATTCATTTTCGGCATTTAAATATGCTTCGAACAGTACAGCTCCTTTTTATGCTTCTGGATACATCATTAGTTCTATAGAGACGATACAGATGATACTTTAAAATTAATTCGTCCAGAGAATCCATTCTGCGAAGAAAATTCAATCAAATGAAGGAATGATGAAATTTTTAATTATAATTCTGTACTTACCTGTAGTCTAGTGTCTATAGTCTCGTCTTTTTTCGACCTCTGCAGTCCGCCCTCTAATTCCCCAATTTTGATGTTATCAAAATAATAACAATACATTTTATGTGGTTATGATTCCATCCGAATTCGCAAAAAAGTTCAAATAGTTCAACTTCATTGCGATATTCGCAGTCGCCATTTTATTCGCATAAATTTTCCGGAATTCGTACAAGCATGAACATACCTTTACTCTCGAAAATAATTTTGTCAAAACTTCTCTCAACAGTAAATGCCTCCACAGTCCAGTCCTTCTTTCAGGAAGGAAGGAAAATATCCCTCCTGCATAAACACTACTTTTTTTAACCATCTAACCTTACTCGACCTAAATGAACCTTCTTCCTAAGAAGACAGTAGGTACTTTTTCCAGGGAGGAAGGAAAATATCCCTCTTGCATAAAAAAGGACACTACTTTTTCTGAACAATCTAACCTAACTCGGCTTAACCCTTCATCTTAGAAGACATATATTTCTCAACATCGATCAGATTTGGTAGCAGGGTATCGTTCGTGTGTGTTTGAAGACTGTGGCTGAATCAAAATGTGCGCGTGGAGAATCTAAATGAAAAGCGAATGGAAATGTGGGTAGATCGAAATTTGAGCCTAACGATATGTTTCCATCTGTATTAGGCAACCAGTACCTGTGTCTCTTTTCCTATATCCTATTTCCTATATATTTCAAATGGCTCTGTTTCTTTTTTATGTTTTCGAATAGCATGGCACGCGAAGGATGGTTGCATTGAAGAGTGTTTTTGAGATTAATGAATGAAGCAATATTTCTCCGATACAACTTGACAACCACGCATTTCCTCACCACGGGAATTGGATTTTTGTTTACTCGTTACCACGACGATCGTTGCCATGGCAATAGTTTTCCCATAACTGATTTCAGCCAAACTAAACCCGATACAACTTGGCAACCACGCATTTCCTCGCCACGGGAATCGGGTTTTTGTTTACTCGTTACCATGACGATCGTTGTCATGGCAACAGTTTTTTCATAACTGATTTCAGCTAAACGAAACTTGAGCCCACTTCAATATACTTTGACAACAACTGTCACCGTCACTACCGTCAGATAGTTTTCACACTTTTGTAGTCAACCTCACAATACGAAATGTCTAACCCTTGAAAATATGGGTTGCGTGCAAGAACTGTCAGATGACCGACGCTGGAGGCAAAACATTGAAACACAATGTCACTTTTCTTATTTGTTTATAAGTGATTGAAATAGTTTTTCACAATTATTTTGGCATACGAATCGTATTTTTCCGCTATTCATCAATTCGCTCATGCCATCACATTGTGCTGTTGTAAAATGCACAAAAACTGCAGCGGAAGATGAAGGAATCCGGATGGTACATTATGATTTAAAAGTAAGTACCTACTATAGTCACTCACCTATAGTTTTCATTTTTGAAATTTGTTAATTTCTCTGATTTCTCTGATTTCTCATCGGAATTACTTCTGCTATAGGAGCTAATAGAAATACACCTGAAATTTCTAAAATAATGCAAGAAGATTGGATTCATGCAATCAATCCGGAGGACTGGTATGACATGCTGACGATCGTGTGTGTTGTAGACAATTTCAATCTATTAGCAGTATTAGCTTGTATTGCAGGAGTGGCAGAAGGCAGAAGGAATTTTAATAAAGAATGACAACATTTCATAATGATAACTATGTGAGATTACTATTTACCTGAAAAATCATATTCCTTAGTCTCTTGCTGCATTTTTTGTGCATTGTACAACAGCACAATGCGAAGGCATGCTTGAATTAATGAATAGCGCAAAAAACACGATTCGTATGCCAAAATATTGTGAAAAAATATTTCAATCCTTTGATTCCTCTGTAACCAAAGAAAAAAGTGAGGTTGTGTTTCAATAATTTACAGAAGAATGAGGTTGTGTTTCAATATTTTGCCTCTAGAGTCGGTCATCGTGCACGCGACCTAAATATGATCAATTGTTGAACTTGATGAACTCATTACCAGTTCAGTAGCCCATTAATTAGCACCTACCTTCAGGACAGTTCTCAGTGTCTTCATTAATAACAAATCCTAGTTGTTTAGCACCATTCAGAATAAAATTTGGTAAAATCGATGTGAATAATGGATTACTGACAGGTGAAGTTTGGCTATCATCTGAAATCCGAAAATATTATTGCAATTTACTTGCGTATATGTAGAAACATATGAAAAAAAATCACGTTCTATGACCTGATGTTTTGCCCCATCGTTCGAATTTTTGGAAATAAGGTAAGACATCTTCTTTATAGTTGTATCCTTCTTTATCTTTGTACCATTCATGGAAATCTTGTTCATGTCCCCTTACGTAAATCATATTGTTCAACATTCCAGTACCTCCTACGATTTTTCCCGTAGGCCATATGCTTTTCTAAAATCAGAAACAGATCGCTATAATCTAAATCAGAGTATTAACTTTATATAGGTAGGTACTAATATTTTTTAGATGTTCATTTTCACAGAAAATAGATAACTTTTAATGAAACATACCTTCCTGTTTCAGATTTCGATAAAAGAGCATGAAAGGGTGAAATTTGATATCTCTGCTCTATATTTGGAGCGAAATTTGCTCATTTTTATATAATCAGGAACTGAAGTAATGACATCATTGACTTCGTTTTATATACCTACTTAAATTTTGGCGTAAGTAGTTGAAAAGATCTATTTGCAATCTCCTTTCCTTGGAAGATTTTTATGAACAAAAATGTGAAAAAAAGCATTGAAAAATTCACTCTTTTCGAATATGGCAAAATATAGGTTTCTATGAAAAAGAATTCGACTACAAAAACAAGGTATTTCTACATACAGCATGTCTCACTTTGAACGCCTCCCTCCCCCCTCTATTATAGCGAAACTTTTTTCACCTAGTATCGATGTTGTGAATAAATGCGCAGGATGCCTCTGCCTAGCCGTGCCGCACTTGAAATGTTTTCATTTCAAATCTGAAAAGAAAACACTAAACCCAGAAGTAGTATAGAATATTTATGCCTTTCCAGGATTTAAATGTTGGTCATAATGATAATTATATTGTTCAGTTAGAATTTTGTTATAATATCACGTTTATTGTCATGGCCGGCTCTTGTAGTGATACTAGCGTATTTTCAGTGAGTTCGATTGAAGATTGCTAAGGAAATGATAGTTGGGTTTTTTATTGAATAAACTATTGAAAGAACCACCCTGTATTTTTTAAGAGACCGTCCCTAGGCGGTTTCGTAACATCTGGCGCCCAACGTGGGGCAATAGTTTTTCAAAAAACAACAGCGAAACTGAAACAAAACGTGATCTAAAGTCACCTGCTTTAATGTCAGTTTTTCGTTTGACATCTGTTAAACGAAACTCTTGTTCCTTAAGAAATAATTATTGTCACGGCACTGATGAGACCACGCTTCAGTTAGATTTTGTTGATGATATCTGTTCATTGACCTGCGAGACTAAAGGGGTCTATTCAGTAACTTATCGTTAGAATACGATATCGTTACCTTAACGATACATGGACCAACGACATATTGAACGATAAATTCTGGAAGCTTATTCAGTATCGATGTCGTTAGAGAAAAATCTGGGGACATGGTAATAAATGGATTTGATGAATGTTGGTAACAGTATGTTGATGTTCTGTGGCTAAAAAACGCGCGAAACTCGTTAGAAGTTGAAAAGAAGGTAATGATATGTTATTTTTGTCGAA
Source organism: Phaedon cochleariae (assembly GCA_918026855.4). Lineage (NCBI taxonomy): Eukaryota > Metazoa > Arthropoda > Insecta > Coleoptera > Chrysomelidae > Phaedon > Phaedon cochleariae. The sequence continues at coordinate 651,735 of OU896722.1, forward strand.
TAATATGGTCAGTACTTCGTCTTCCAGACAACAAAATTGTTGTTTTTTGTGTTGAAAATGTCACCAGCTGTCTGAGGGAACTTCACAACAAGATTATTGACAATAATATCATCAACCTCATGAAGTGATCGACACATTGGGTTGAGATGAACTGTTGAGTCTGTCTGAACCCACATCAGGTTTTTGATAAGTTCATGTAGATACCAAGAAATGTAAATATCGAAAGGTCGCTAGGTCCGAATCTCTGGCAGAGCAGAAATTTTATTTATATAACGAGAGAAATTTAAATTTTCGTTGCCCCGGCAGGAGACGATTTCGCACGATTCGCTGTTGCTTTCCAATTGAAAGGTTCTGCTCCTAAGGTGGCGTATGGAGTTAGTAACAAAGCTCACATAGAACACACATGGGCTGAAGGATCTATCGTAAGGTTGATGGCCAATTGGTATGTATACATTCATACATGTACATGTATGTATGTATGTATATATTATACTACTACTATAAGAAAACTTCCCTATCTTTCTAATCTCACTCTTATGAAAGGAGTGTTTTTGTATTTCTATCTGCCGGCAACATGAATCCTGATATTTCATTGTGCTGCCTCTTGTGCTCAATATTATAAATGCATCTGACGAATTAGCACATCTGGTAACTCAGGATTACTCATATCCCTGAGTATTCTGAGTTGCTGTCTATATGTTGTTGTCTGAAATTTTTTTGATGATATCACATGATATTACAATGTAATGTACCAATGCAATCACTAGAAACAATGAAGAGTTTATTATCTGCGTGCTATCTCTTCTAGAACTAGCTCTACTAATGCCTGGTTATTCACATTCACCACTGTCTGCCAATTTCTATATTATTTTTTGTGTCTCCTTCACGTAACGACAAAGAAATGTATGCAAAGACACCTCAGCCGATGTCGTCTACAAACGATAAGTTTTGTCGTACAGGTACGACAATCGTTAGCTACAGAATAACAAATATCGTTCCTTAACGATTATCGTTCACTAACGATGTCGTTAAGCGTTACAGAATAGCCCCCTAAGAGGCCTTCTTTTTTCGCATAAAAACCTTTTCTCAGACGTCTCTGGCAGAACCCATTCATATACGCACGAGGTAAATTTAACAGATGACACTCCATTCAAAATGAGACAGTACTCTATTCCCTTCGCACACCGCGATGTAATTTTCCAAGAGATAAAAAAATGGAAGGGTGGAGTGTTATTGAAAGGGCCTCCACACCGTATATAAGTCCATTAGTGACATCGGTTAAACAAGATCAAATAAAAAGTACACGGGTTTTTTGGTCGATACAAATACCTACCAGTTTACGTCACTACCTTTTGGCCTACGGACGGCCGTATCTTCTTTCACACGCTGTATGTTTTACTACTGAGAAATGGAGAAGAAGACCATTCTTCCCATTTTATATTGAGGTTAATATGACCTTCTTCTTCATTTTTTCCCATTTCCAATGTTACCAGCATAAAATTTTCATCATTCTACATTGGATCATTGACGACAAGGATAGATGGGGAAGACATTTTTTTCTCTCTCAACGCTTGCTGAACTGCTTTATTTGATCGGTTTTTCAGAGACGAACATCATTTTAGACAGTGCCGTGCGTTTTTATTGAAATAAAAAGGGGTCACAATATTATATTTCATAGTTTTGAGCTCTTATCTGTAAATTTTAATTGTACATCTAAAGAGCATTTTTGCGAAGCTAAATAATTATTTACTCGGAAAAGGTTTGTTCAACAGAAAAAAGTATTTTTTCTGCAACCGACACAAAAGTCGTCCATTTTGATACCAAAATTAGCTCTTAAATTGACGTTTCTATGACTGACACAAAAATAGGTATGTTGCTAGGCAACATATTTAGTTCCTAGGAGCTAAAGTTCAATTTTAGTTCCTAGGAGCTAAAGTTGAACTTTAGCTCCTAGGAACGAAAAAGGATGTACTGGAAGTCATCAAGAATGAACAACATTGTGACAGTTGGTTATTTGGGTTGAGACGCATACCTGATTTGTTTCCGATTTCAGCGGATTTGGCATTTCATACCCATGCTGGAGATATAAATACACCTTATTATAGTTTAGTATTGGAATTATAAACATATCAGTTAAGTATTTTTGTTTTGATCAAGGAAGCCTTCAAGATTCAAATACTTGCTTGATCTGTATTTCATTCGTTATTCTCGGGATGGATAGCTTGTTTTTGAATAATCACGGCAAGCAATAGTTTTTTTGTCTCAAACAACGATATTGTTCAGCTTCATTTGATTATCAATTCAAACACAGTGTAGTATAAAGAGGAATAAATAATCACTATTATCATTGTTGATATGCTCACTAACCTAACATTTTCCACGTCTTGTTCCTATAGCTGGCTGGCGCGGTATTTGCCATTAGAGAGCACCTGGTCCATACACAAATATGTCGTCACTCTGTCGTTGTATTTATATTGAAACTACAATTCGAACATCCTAGGAAACCTAACCTGCTTTTAATGCAGGTAGAATATTCTCACCACATGGATTATTTGTCGATATTTGTTGCATTGCATACATATGGCACGGCATTGGTGGTTACTTCACATTTTTATTTGAGTTAATTGTTTCGGTTGCAGAAAAAATAGCAAGTTTCATTCGGATCAAAAGTGACTGTTTGACTCGCAAATTTTGCTTTCGCTCGGCTTCGCTAAACGCTCCGCCTCGCAAATGCAAAATTCGCTTGTCAAACAAAGTGTCACTTTTGATCCTAATAAAACAATCTACTATTGTTTTTTCTTTAAAACCAAAATTTTCTACCTACAGGAGCTATAAATCGTTCTAAAAATTGCAATTAAATCGAATTCATCATTTTTTTCGTGGAAAATAATTTTAAAATTAAGCCAATCCTGGAAATTTGAAATGAAGTGAATCTTGGGGATTCAAAACCATGAGGTGCAATATTATGAAGTTAGTTTTCCTGCAAAAAAATGGCTGATATGAAATTGGTGATATAAAAAATGTATCTCTTTTCAACACGCTTATATTAGCTTTGTATGTATGTGGGTTTGTTTGTTTGTAAACGGAATCTTCGAAAGCAATGTTGACCACCCACTTCAAAATGTGCGATTGATTAGAAATTTGACAGGTGTACATAATTTTGGTGACAATGGATCATGAAATTTTTGTTGGCCAAAAAACAAAATGGCGGCTCCAAAATGGCGGACGAGTTTTGTAATTATGATCCGATTCTATTCAAAGTTTGTATCTGGAAGTTTCCGGGGTCGGAGATTACGATTCTTCCGTCAAAATTTGGAAATTCAAGATGGCGGATCCGATATGGCGGACGGGTTTTGTAATTATCGAACGATTCTACTCAAAATTGGTACATGGGGGTTTTCGGAGTTGGAGATTATGATTCTTTCGTCAAAATTGAAATGTTCAAGATGGCGGATCCAATATGGTGGACGAAGTTTCGTAATTATGATCCGATTCTATCAAAATTGGTACTGGGGGTTTTCGGAATAACTCAAAAATGACTGAAGCTAGTCTAGATTTCTTAACGGATTCTGATTTAAGATTGAATTTGCTGAAACTTTCTTTATTCAACCGACTCTCTATTTCTCATAGTTACCGAGATACCAATGTTGAAGATCGAATTTGGTACACACTGTATACTGATTATGCAGGTGCTAGTATTTCTTATGTATTTATCAACACACTTTTACTATTTGTTTTTCTCTTTTTTCATTTGGCTATCTATAAAACACGTGGCTCTGTCCATAATGATATTTATCTCTTTATATCAGTCCAAATTTGGTAAGAATTACACAACTAATTACTGAGATATAGAGGGGGTCTGTTTGAAGTGAGACATGTTGTATACCTTTTAGGGTGAAAATTCAAAACACCCCTTCAGCGTTTTTTTTTAATGGAAAAATAAAAATGCACCATTGGATAAAGAAAAGTGTGACACCTGATATTCCTAGATATTTTGCTAAAGTTTGGTGTTCAAGAGCTTATGTAAATTCTCCCAGATTCTGATTCTTCTTTTGCATTTGCAATTTGTGAACTAGGTGAAATAGCAGGAATAGTAGGTATATATAATAATATAATAAGGGAACTTGATTGGTTTCTCTTGTACCATTTAACAAAACCACAACTTTATAATAGATATTTTAATACTTGATTCATTCCAATAAATAATATCTCAATTTTCTGAAAAAGATACCTACATTTGACAATTGCAAACAATGAACAGACAGTAGAATATAGAAAAAAATATAAATGATTGAATAATATTGAAGTAAATTTGGTAGAACCAAATACAGATTGGCAATATAAGATATTTTAACTAAGAAGGAAATTAGGTATAGGATAAGTAAATATGAGATGAGGTCCTCAAGAGAGTACCTACTTGAAACACTGGTTCTTTTAAGGTAGGTAACCTATACAAAACCTTTATAAAAAACACACCTTCAGTTGAAAATTGATTCCTCTTGGGCTCTTGAGTCCTCAACAAAATGACTATTGATGCAGTTTTCCCTGCATTGATTATTATTCTGCTACTTTCAATTAGGTATATATAACTATATCTACTCACATTGTTATTGAGAGCCAAGCAAGATTTGGCTTGTGATACGGTGGTGTAATGCCAGTCGAACGGCGAATTTTGCAGTAACAACCCCAAAAACGGAATATCTAAAAACGAGTTACCATGTTGTCCAGCTTCCAAAACAAGAACTGTTATATTTCTGTCTTCTGCAAGCCTTTTGGCTACAATAGCTCCTGCTGAACCACATCCCACTACAAAATTGATAGTTGAAATTTGATTTGGGTTGATATAATATCAGACTCACCTACAATATAATCGAATATCGTATTGGAAGTATCAAACTCTGAAAATCGATTGTATGAAATATTCACATAGTGCAATATATACAGTAAAAAGAACACCAGATACACTACAAAGATGTACAAAAATAGGATAGGAAATCGTGTGGTGAATAACATTGCACAAAAACCACGAACTCACATTATTTCAATTTCAAATTTCGAACTGGAAAATCCAAATAGTTTCTTTCCAAGTCCGATTTAAAAAGCTAGGTTAGTAGTTCGTTTGTCACATTGTCACTTCTTCTTGCCTTAATTATTCTGACCTTATTTTTTTAGGCTATCCGGCAAATAAGTTGTAAATTATGCCATTTCTTCTTCTCGTTAAATAGCGGAATTTGAATTTAAATGTTATTTAAATTTACTAATGAGGAAAATAATCAACACTGTGTTAGTCAACTATTATTTATTTTTCTTGCGATTAGCACTTGATTCCTAGGTGATATTCTGCAATCAAACAAAGGTAAGATATCACATTCACTACTACATTCATTTAGATACAAAAACCTATCTAACAAAATTATTGTCTCAACCAGTGGTGCTAGAAACAAACGAAGAGAATAAAATGCAACAACCTTTTCCCAAGTTCCTTCAATCATATCCTCAGAATCAGTAATAATACTATCATCAAGTGATACACCCAAATTTTCAGTAACTTTTTTCACATATGCCTGAAAACTCAAACCTTCCTTGTATTTAGCACTACATATCTTAGAATGTCTCAATTGTGGATCATTGTTTACCAAAAGCTGTTCAAGTCCAGCTCTGTAAGCATGAATCTTCAACTCAGAAGAATCTACAGGATTTTTCAATTTCTCCACATAATTTTCAATAGCATGACATGCAATTTCACAAGACAGGTAAGACAACCTGATATTCATGTTTTCACAGTAAGAACTGAGAGGAAAACCAGCTTGTGCAGATGGTTCTAAAGTCAGTTTCATATAACAACAGCTAGCCATATTAAGGAAAACTATATTTGGACATTCTTTATAGAGATGTAGAAGTGTGGAGCCAAGATCTCCACAGGGATGTAAACCTACTAAGCCAAATTTCATGTCATGTTGATATCCAAAAGCATTCTTAACTAGCTTAATAAAATTATATGTTCCTAATTCAGCAGATATCATTTGATTTATATGGGTGGTGTCAAATTTTCTCCCCAGGTTCATTCCTCTTTTATGCAGCATTTTCTCTAATTTTCTGTCCAATTCTTCAGCTGAACTTGAAAGAGCTTCATCAGCCTCAAAAGTACATACTTTGAAACCATACTGGTAAGACATCAATCTACTGAGATGTCCCAGGCCAGAACCAATATCCACAATATTGAAACAATTAGTCTCTACAGCAGAATTGTAGCATGCCTGAGCCATTATAGATATTTCATGCTTTTTCTTCAACTTCACATTTTTCCAAAAAAATTGAGGAACATCCACTATGTCCTTTGAATCAAATTTCCCAATTTGTGTCCTTGGTAGAACATTGTTAGAAATCAACTTTCGTAAGCACAGTACAGACAAGGGAAGTAATTTTGGTGTCACCTCCAGTGGTACATCAAAATCTAACAAGTTGCTGAACTGTTTCATATCAATATCAATGAAATATTGCTGCCATGAACTTGGTAATTTTGACCAGTGTTCTTCTAGGTAGTAATCTGACACATATGAGTTCAACACATCTTCGAATATTTTGTAAGTTTCATAACACGTTTTCACTGTCTTTTCTAAATCCATTTTTGATATTGATTTGACAACAAATTTGAATAATAACATAACCTACGAATCCCAGTTCCCAAGACAGGACAGTGTTGCCAACTTATTTTGATCGAGATTCCCTAGCAAGTGTCATGAAATTCACATTTTTTCAAAAAATTTCCCACGTTTGTTTTCGTTAAAAGTGGGTACCCAAATGAAAAAAAAGACTACTCCGGTCCATATTCATAATAATAAAAAAGTCTTCTTTGGTACATATTTCAAAGTGAAACAGTGCATGGTACGAATTGACTTGCATAATGGAGAAAAAACTTCGAGAATGAAAATGCTTCTATTCTTCTAGAATCGAGACTTTTGTCACTGACCCACTTGTTTTATGCTTCTCTACATGAAACGACTTCGCCTATTTTCATGTCAGTTAGAACTATACCAGAACACTAACATAAGATGGTATACATACACCAGCAGTACCAGCAGGTTGTCAAGTACGAACATTCCCCATATTATGAGTTCATTTAGTTTTTCTTACCTTTTTCCCATTTCTATATTTTTTTCAACGAAAGTTCCCATAATGTCGGAAAATTCCCACAACTTGGCATCACTGTGTAGGGTCATACTTATTTCTTCTTCTCTTTATTCCTGACATTTATTGTCCTTGTAGAACGTGGACTAGATCTAAGGCGCTACCGAAATGAGCAACCAAATTTAGAAATGAGGCCTGTTCGTTTGTGTTTAAACTTTTTTTTTTCTATGGCTTTGTGTCTTTGCGTTATGCCATGAAGAGAGACAACTATTGGAACAAAATCAACTTTAGCAAGATCAGAAACACTACTGACAATGGGGGAAGGGAGGATCTGCAAGCGCTCTACAGGCCTGTTTGTATTGCTGAACTTGCTGAATTTGATTTTTTCCCATATTTGTCTCTGCTCATGGCATTATGTAAGCAGAGGAAGTCATGAAAAAAATCAAGTTCAGCAGGTAGAGTAATCACAAACGAACAGGATTTACGAACCTACGAACCTTAAACGTAGACCTCCACGTAGACGTTAACGTTCGAGCAATAACGTTTACGTATTTCTTTAAATTATGTTGAAGTCGTCATTTGGTAGTCATTCTCATCGAAACGTAATAATACATTCTGTTTTCGGTTTGTATTGGTCATTTTTGGTTGTTTGTTTGGATCAGAACATTCATTCCTGTCAAAATGAGAGGATTTCTTGATACAGAACTCCTTGAGGATCCCGAAGTTGATAATTTCGACTTATCGGCATCTTTCTGGTATATTGGTTAACGCAAGTTGATATTTAAAGAATAAGTGAAAGAACATGGGAAAACGTGCACTCGTTAGCCAACTAGAAACGCTAACGTTAACGTTAACGTTCATGGCAACACTTCAACTTCCTATTATACAGGGTGTTTCAAAAAAACCTAACCCCCTTGCTAGAGTAGGTAGAACATTGCAAAATAAGTTTGCTTTGCACAGTGAAAAAATGTCGTAACGGCATCCGTTTTCATGAAACAAAGTGTTGAAAAAATCATTTTTTTACACATTTTTCATATATGAACTTAAACATCATTCAATTTTACACCAAAAAGGTACTCCTGGTGAAACTCGATACTATATTCCGATTTCGGAATATTTCGATTTGAAATTAATGCAGTAGTAAAATGATGCTGGTATTAAATGAATTTTATTGAAATATTGAATCAGTTTAGAGTAAGTGTACAAAATGTCCTACGTTTCGAGGAATACACGATTCTATATTATTTTTTCAAGAATGTATTATTCTTCTGAACAGTTGAGGATCAGCTGTTAGGTCATTTAAGTGATGTTCAATTATGTCTCACAACTCTTGACGTGAATTTATCTATGTAGCATAGACTTTCTGCTCAAGATACAACAAAACTGTGTAATGTTCTTGATTAAATCTGTTTCGATGTTATTCTTGTGATTTATTGTTAAATCAATGAGTTTTGCATCAGAAATGTATTGTTGTTTTCGGTTTCCAATAAATAGGTGATAATTTTTCATAATACTCACATACCAGCAACAGTTACCACTTCATCATTTTCAAATCGAAATATTCCGAAAACGGAACACAGTATCGAGTTTTACCAAGAGTACCTTCCTGGTGTGAAATTGAATGATGTTCAAGTTCACATCAAATTTGGATTGAAAAATCTAACCTCAAAAAAAGTTATGTTCAAAACTACTCGGTACGAACCGTGTAACTAGCGCCCTCTATGAGAGTCAGATATGAAGAAAATGCATGCGATGTGTCAGATTCCAAGAAACTTCCATACAAAATGTCATCACAATGTTGTCAGTAGTTTCAACATAATCGTAAAAAATGTGTAAAAGAAATATTGTTACAACACCTTGTATCTTGAAAACGGATGGCGTTACGACATTTTCTCCTGAACAAACCCAACTTATTTTGCAATGTTCTACCTACCCTAGCAAGGGGGTTAGGTTATTTTGAAACACCTTATACAGGGTGTTTCAAAATTCAGTATCAAGATTTTAGGGGCGTATTTTTCAGGTCAAAATGAGACGTTTTTGTCCATAAACATGTGTCCGCAAACGCTTCGTTACCGATCTACAGACCGTTAAAGTTTCAAGATTTTTTTATTTTTTTCTTCATAGCTCTTTCAATTTTTGAGATATTAAGATCAAATTTGGAATGTAGGTTACGTTCTAGGGCTTACATCTTACATCATCCAGCATATTGTGAGAATCTACAGGGAGATATTTTTTTCAGGGGTCAAGCCCTTTTTTACCCCATAAACTTTTTTGTGGTGCGCCGCTGGTGAATTCTGAGATACGAAATGAATTCTTTGTTTTGTTTATAAATTTTTTTGTCTCTTGTAATTTTCACGCATCTGCGATCGTTATCGAGAAAAAAGTAAAATCAATTTTTGTGATTCGCTACATTTAATTAAAATTTTCAACGGAACAATGAAAAAGCGAATTAGTGGGCTTTGACTGCTATTTTCATTTTGACGTTTAGGTTTGTTTTGAAGCATTTGACATTATTTGAAAGTTGGTGGATGTCTCATCGTGTATTTGTTTAACTTTAACGCTCTGTAGATCGGTAACGAAGCGTTTGCGGACACATGTTTATGGACAAAAACGTCTTATTTTGACCTGAAAAATACGCGTCTAAAATCTTGATACTGAATTTTGAAACACCCTGTATATTTCCCATCTTTCACTTTTTTCATTAAATTTCATCTAATTGTAAGATTTTCTATCAGTGATATTATTTTTGTCGTTTTTTTAATTTGGTCTTGACGTTTTGCGTTTATGGTTTATTGCATGTGACTCAAACAAACCGTGAAGATGACGGGATGTACTCAAAGAAAACGATTTAACCAAGACGTTAGCGGCCAGAACCCATCGGGGACCGCCAACGTTGATTTCCAAATCAAACGAAACTTGAATTGTCTCGAAAAAATTACGGTATTATGTCGAAAGCAAGAATATTGGATGTAGTGTGCGGGAACTTTCGCGAGGCGCATGTCTACCAACATGCACACTCAAAAATATTCACCATTGACATTTGACATAATACAGAAATTCAGAAATCAGAATTGATTGACGTTTCTTTCTATTGTCATAGCTCCCAGTGGCATCTTCTCACGTAAGTTATTTTTGAAAAAATCTTATTATATCTTTTCCATCTTTCGATTTTTTCATGAAATTTCATCCAATTCTTATTAGATTATCTATCGGTGATATTATTTTTGTCGTTTTGTTAAATATTGTGTCTTGTTTGAAACTGGATCTTGCAAATTACATGACACATGTGTTTGTTATCACAAAAAAATATGTCATTTCAATCTCCTTTCAGGTTTATCGTAACTCAAATAAAACGTAAAGATGTCGGGAGGTTTAGAGGTACTAAGCCTCAAAGAGGACGATGTAACCAAGATGTTGGCGGCCGGAACCCATCTGGGTACCGCCAACGTTGATTTCCAAATGGAACAATATGTCTACAAACGTAGGGCCGATGGAATCCACATCATCAACATCCGCAAAACTTGGGAGAAACTGCTCTTGGCCGCTCGTGCCATTGCTGCTATCGAACATCCTAGTGAAGTTTTCGTCATTTCCTCTCGTCCTTATGGACAGAGAGCTGTGCTGAAGTTTGCTGCACATACTGGGGCCACTCCTATTGCTGGAAGGTTCACTCCTGGTAAGTCTCATATCCTAAAAAGTTTTCGGTAAAAATACACTTGTCATGTGATGGTTTTTTGTTGGAAAATTTTTACTGGTACCTACAAATTTTCATTAGTTACAATTTTCACCTTCTCCACCTGTCTTTTGGATTGTATTTAGAACAATTTGCCCTTCTTTTTTCATCATTGGACAATTTATATATCACAATGTACTTCAATGCAATTTTTTTTCTATATGAGAACTAGAAATATGATTTTATTGCATATTTAGTGAAAAGAATAATAATGGCCTGTGTATTGTCATTAAAAAGCAATTTGTTGTCATTGTTGTTCACTAAATTTGAAAATCCCCACTATAAAAATCATATTTCCTGTTGAATTTTCTATAAAAAAATGTGTCATTGTAGTACATCTTGAGTATAATAAAGTGTTGACAAAATAAGAAGGAGCAAGTAGCTGTAAGTGGAGTTTTAACAATGTTTTTTATTTGATTGTGTTTGATTATGGTGGATTCATCAATTCCACCAAATTAACAATTAAATTATGAATCTTTGGAAGCTTATATTAATAATATAATAATAATATTTATATCATTCTTTGCTATAAACATTACATTGCATCTCATATAACAGAAAAATTTTCATTGGATGAATTATATAAAATAGATTCTCTTAAAGTTTCATATAATATTATTATTATTGTTTTTTATATATATAAATATATCATATGTTTATGTATCCCTATTATAAACAAATATGTTTCTTGGGGTAATAAAGAACAACAACAACAACATATAATAAACAATAATCTGAAATCCAATTTTGTTTTGGTAAGAAACTCAGAAATTCATGGTTATCACAAGAGACAATTGAACTTATTTCATCTTGATTCTGCTACTTCTTTAATTGGCCAAAAAAAATTTACTCACGCTGCTCTAGCTGAATTTAATAAATTACCACATAATATAAAAAATTGCAGACATATTTCAAAATTTAAAATTGAATTAAAAAAACACATGATTTCATTACAAAATGGATAAAATTGATACTTTGCCATCTACTGATTAGTCCCTGTGGCTATTTTTATGACTTGATCGATTTAGCATTTTTAGATTTTTATTGTTGTTGTTGTCACCTTATATTATTTTATTATTGTTGTTTGTAATCAACTTCCTCATACCAGAATTTTATTTCTGACTGGAAGCTAGTTTTTCAATAAATAAAAATAAATAAATATATGTATCAACATTTACAATAAAATAACATGAATAATCAGACAGATTTATATCTGGTATGAGATTATTCATGCATTATTAAGTTATTGAAATAAACAACAGATTTAAAAATAATAATAATAATAAAACAAAAAGCTCATGAAAAGTACATTATGGCATTATGAAATAAATTAGTGAATGAGAAATCATTCACTCAGGTTTGATTTTCCCTTAGCAAGAGGATATGTTTCTTGACTTTGATTTTGAATTGGGGGATATTTGTGCAACTTTTGATATCATCAGGTAATTTATTGAATTTTGAGATAGCTCTGTGAGTGAACTTTTTTTGACCAAGTGTAGAATTAGCAGCATCAAGATGAAACAAGTCATATTGTCTAGTATGATGTTCATGGATTTGAGAATTCCTCACCAATATGAAGTTAGATTTGAGGTGTTTGTTGATGATATCAGAAGAAATTTTGAGAGTATTTATCATACAGATAGTGCTCTTCCAAAGAAAATGTATTTGTTTCTTCATAAAGTTGATTTGATGGGGTGTCATATGGAAGACAATACAGTACTTTTAATTTATTTATTCATTAATTTATTTATTTATACTGATTACAAACACAGTGTGTCTAATAAAATGTATCAGTTAGGAAGGTAGGTGAAGAGAATGGAATTAACTAAAGCTAAAACTAAAAACTATATACATTATACATTTGAGAGACTCTCAAGTCACATCACAATTAGTTTTACCTAGTTTAGCATTTCATATTAAAATAACGAAAACAATAAAACAATATTAAAATAGTTAACTTGAATATATCACTGGTGAGAGAGAAGTGAAGTTTTGGAGATATTCCAGATATCAATTTCACATGTTTTTAAAAAGTTGTTGAAAGTTGTTGAGCAGCTGTTGATAGGATAGTGCTCTTTAATATAGTACAGTTATTCTGTTAAAATTATTCTTGGAACATGAACCCCCAATATCAATGAGATAGTTCATTTTACTAAGGATGTGAGTGTATAGAACAGTATTTGCTATATTTGGGTAAAGTTTTGGACATCTTAGGGCACCAACTATGGGATTAGTTGATTCAAATTATTCAACTAGTTGCTTTTTTGATTCTTAATTCATTTGTTAATTTTTTGTTTAGTTGAGTAGTTTCTAAATTCACCATTACCTGGAAGAAGAAAAATCATTTGACCTCTTTTTATCTGAATCAGACTAGTTGGGGAATTTTAATATTGTCTGTTCACTGGTTTACTGAACATTTTCAACATACTTTTAATGTATCATTGTTTAAACAATGGTTCTTTCTTCATGCATTTTGATTTCATTGAACTGAATGTGTATGAACAATGTTCATACTTGTATAATGTTTCAAAATTAGAAAATTTTGTTTGAACTTAACAGAAAGGTGGATGTTGATAGGGATACCAAAGATGTCTAGAGTTAGGACAATAATTGAATAACTCTGTTTGAAATAGAGGTCAATGGCTTACTAAAAATATCAATAAGGGTGATTTTTACATATTTTGCATATTATGTTTTCATTTGGAATGACAATGGATGTACACTGTATCTGAATAAATAATGAATGAATGATTTGAAAATAATGAAAAAATGTTTTTGAATGTTATGTTTTGATATGTTTGGATATTAATTTCAATTTCTTGGGGATACATTGAGAAGAAAAGTGTTGGTATCCAAAGAACAGTGGAATTGGTATATTTTTCAATTTGTCAAACCTGAAGTTTAGCCCTAATATACAAAGTATTCACAAAATTTGTTGAAAATGTGAAAATTGCAAAAAATTACAATATTCCCAATAAAAAATAAACACTTAGGCAATAACTTGATCCCTTTTAGGTGTTTTTTTTTTAATTTGATCCAATGTGTCTTAATGTTATTTTCATCCTGTTAAGATGAAAATTATTCTGCATTTATAACTTGAGAAATCTAAAATGCAATATTGAAAAGGAATATTCTCACATATATTATGAAGATATTCAATGAGAATTCACATTCTCTGTGTTGAAAATATTAATTTTTTCTCCATATATTCAACAGAAAACAATGTTGAATAATATACCCAGTTAAATATACAATTAATTGAGAAATAAGTAAGTAAGTAAGTAAGTAAGTAAATTTATTCAAATCAGATATAACAGATACAGATACGTCTTCAACAGAAGCAAAGAGGATACATGAATATATAAATTCTATAATCCTAGGAGAACCATTGAAAGTTGCGGCTACCTAAGCAAGCTTGTATTGTAGCCCCAACAAAATAGTAATCCTATTTCTAAACAATGATACATATTATCCTATAGCATGTAGGAGAAGGAAGAGATAGTGAGAGGAAGAGATAGTGAGAGGAAGAGATAGTGAGAGGAAGAATTAGAGAGAGAAAGAATTTGTGTGTGTGAGAAAGAGAGAGAGAGAGAGAGATATGTAGTTGTTGTGAGCTCTTATATGCACTTACAATAAACGTAATTCATTGATTAGTTATTCCAGTATCAGTAGGAGCATGTTATAATTGTCAACAACAAATTTTTTCAATTCTCTTTTAAATTTGATTTTGTTTCTCATACATTTTAATGGTGTAGGTAGAGTATTGTACAGTTTTGGACCGAGATACGAAATGAATTTTTGATTATGCGTGAGTCTACAACATGGAACATTCATGGTCTGATTTGAACGTGTACGAGTATTGAATGCATGCTGTACAAATGTGATTGAAGAGTTGGCAGTCCATAATATGCTTTGATATATACAGGGTGTTTCAAAAAAAACCTGACCCCCTCGCTAGGGTAGGTAGAACACTGCAAAATAAGTTGGGTTTGCTCAGTGAAAAAATGTCGTAACGGCATCTGTTTTCAAGATACAAGGTGTTGAAAAAATTATTTTTGTACACATTTTTCACGATTATGTCGAAACTACTGGCAACATTGTGATGAAATTTTGTATGAGTGTTCCTTGAAATCTGACACATCGCATGAATTTGTTTTTATATCTGACTTTCATAGATGGCGCGAGTTATACGTTTCGTACCGAGTAGTTTAGATCATAACTTTTTTGAGGTTAGATTTTTCAATCTAAATATGATATGAACTTGAACATCATTCAATTTTACATCAAAAAGGTACACTTGGTGAAACTCGATACAATGTTCCGTTTTCGGAATATTTCGATTTGAAAATAATGGAGCAATAGCTGATGCTGGTATAAAATGAATATTATTGAGTTCAATTACCTATTTATTCAGATTCAAAAACAATAAAATCATTCTTGCACTGGAGTTAATGATGGAACAAAGAGTCATAAGTTGTAAATTAAGAGATATTTGACTAGAAACATGAAATATTGAATCAGTTAGTGTATGTGTTCAAAATGTCCTACGTTTCGACGAATACACGATTCTAATTTCTTTTCTTGAGAATGTATTATTCTTTTAAACAGTTGAGAATCAGCTGTTAGGTCATTTGAGTGATGTACAATTATGTCTTACAACTCTTGACGTGAATTTACCTATGTAGCATAAACTTTCTGCTCAAGATACAACAAAACAGTGTAATCCATGTTCTTAGTCAAATCTGTTTCCATGTTATTCTTGTGATTCATTGTTAAATCAATAAGTTTAGCATCAGAAATGTATTCTTGTTTTCGGTTTTCAATAAATAAGTGATAATTTTTCATAATACTCACTATAATACATAGCTTTATACCAGCAACAATTATCACTTCATCATTTTCAAATCGAAATATTCTGAAAACGGTACACAGTATCGGGTTTTACCAAGAGTACCTTTTTGGTTTTAAATTGAATGATGTCTAAGTTCACATCAAATTTGGATCGAAAAATCTAACCTCAAAAAAGTTATGTTCAAAACTACTTGGTACGAACCATGTAACTAGTGCCCTCTATGAGAGTCAGATATAAAAACGAATGCATGCGATGTGTCAGATTCCAAGAAACATCCATACAAAATTTCATCACAATGTTGCCAGTAGTTTCGTCAAAATCTTGAAAAATGTGTAAAAAAAATATTTTTTCAACACCTTGTATCTTGATAACGGATGCCGTTACGAAATTTTCTTACTAAGTGAACCCAACTTATTTTGCAGTGTTTTACCTACCCTAGTTAGGGGGTCAGGTTTTTTTGAAACACCCTGTATAAAGTTTCCTAACTCCGAATAATCCAGTTTCATTATACAACGACTGAGTACAGTATCTCCGATCTTTTTTCAACATAATTCTTATTATTGAGTTTTGAGTCACTTTTAAGTTATCCAGCGATGTCTTGAAGATACCGCCCCATACTATTATACAGTAACATATTATGGAATTAGCCAAGGCATCATAAACCATCAATATCATCTTCCTGTTTATTATATTCCTAAGCTGGTAAAATTTATAGATTAATTTACGTAGTCGGGTTACTGTATAATCAATATGTTCCTTCCACCGAAGTGATTGGTCCATCATTATCCCTAGGTACTTTATTGTCTCAGTTTTAGAAATAGCAGCACAGCTACAGTTGTGAACATTCGCACAAGATGTTTTATGAACATTTATTATATTTTTCTCTGGTTGGTCTCTAGTAGTTGGAGAAAATGCAATGAATTTGGTTTTTTTGACATTGACACTCAGTAAATTGCCACTCAACCAGTTAAAAATCATTTTGATGCCTATTTCCGTCTGGGTATATGTGGAAATAAGTGTTAACATTTCAATTCTGAGTAATCAAATCTAACCACATATGATTAAATGGACAATTTGTCTGATTCTACAACTATTGAAAGCTGACTTTGATATTTTCTATTTGGAAGAAAATGTATGTACATAATAAGGTGAAAGATAGATTTTATTAACTGTCAATGTTAAGGAACTGATATCTAGCACCTATACCTACATATATTGAAATTACCAAGCACCTACCAAAATTAGAAAAACTAGGACTTACTGACTATAATTGCCAAATGTCACCCTAGAATGTTGACAAAAATTTAATATACCTACTACAAACAGCTGTCATAAATTATAGTTGTTTCAATATCACTACTTATTTATAATAAACATCACAGTCAAGTCTTAGGAACCCTTCAATTGTACCAGAAATAATTCTGTTATCAAAAAAATAAAATGCAGTGTGGCCCATCTAAGACCAATTCAAAAATTTTAGCAGACAGTATCAATAAGCAAATTGTCTATTTTTTACATAACAAACATTTGAAAATTAGAATTAGTTATTTTTCAAAGATTTCAGTGTTTCCAGAAGTAAATTAAAGATTTAATAAAATATCAAGATCAATCACTTGATGATATTTGGAAAATGACACATGGGATTTCAAATTTTAAAACACCAGTTTCTGGAAAGTGAAATGCTGTTTCATATTTTTTAATGCCATCTTGTAGGAAAGGAGAAGTGGCCAATGATGTGAAGATTCATTCAATTTGATACATTTCATCAATCACTGTTATTTTTTTTTTAAATGAAATTAGCCTTTGATTTAGTTATTTGTTCTTTGAAATTCAGTTTGAATGGCCAAGCAACAATAGCTTCTGCCGTTTTTTAAAACTAGACAAATTTCTAAAAATGATTATACTGAAAAACTCATGAGACCATAATTCCAATTATTTCATTACCTGAATGGCTTTTATGTCATTAGGGCTAAGAAAATATAGTTGAATAAAAGTTCATCTTGGGAAATATAGTAAGCCTAATATTATTGCTATCAATAATAATTTTTCAAGTTTGCAATTTGAACAGAACAAATCCATTTCATAACATTCACTTCTTTGATTAATTCATCATAAAAATGCCACTACCAAATGATGATCACACTAAGGAACCTATGAGACCATGATTTCATTATTATTCTGATTCCTCTCTCCAAGTGGAACACCGTCCGCCAATCCAAAACAAACCTAACCCCCCTACCCTATTTTCTTGTTTTCAGGTGCGTTCACCAATCAGATCCAAGCCGCCTTCCGCGAACCCCGATTGCTGATCGTGACCGATCCGGCGTTCGATCAGCAGCCGATCACCGAGGCGTCCTACGTCAATATTCCCGTCATCGCCCTGTGCAACACGGATTCGCCGTTGAGGTTCGTGGATGTGGCCATTCCCGGCAACAACAAGTCCACGCACAGTATCGGTCTGGTGTGGTGGATGTTGGCCAGAGAGGTGAGTGTTGGGTGTTGTTTTTTGTGTTTTGCAGTGGAAAATCGTGAGAAAACAGTTTGAAGGTTTTTCTGAAAAACTTATCATTCAAATACAGAAATATCATTTTAGAACATTCTCAAGAATTCTGAAAGGATCTAAACATTCTAGAGCATTTTCAAAGATTCTAGAAGGTTCTTGAACATTCTAAAACATTCTAGAACATTTTCAAACATTCTTAAACGTGCATAAAAAATTAAATCTTACTTATGATTGATAAAAAAATCAACCTTCTAATATACAGAAAGAACATTATCCAGAATTTTGGAAGGTTCTAAACATTCTAGAGCCTTTTCAAAGATTTTAGAAGGTTCTAAAATATTCTAGAGCATTTTCAAACATTATTAAAGATGCATACAAAATTAAATCTTACTTTTGATTGATGAAAAAATCAACCTTCTAATACAGAAAGAACATTCTCCAGAATTTTGGAAGGTTCTAAACATTCTAGAGCATTTTCAAAGATTCTAGAAGGTTCTAAAACATTCTAGAGCATTTTCAAACATTATTAAAGATGCATACAAAATTAAATCTTACTTTTGATTGATGAAAAAATCAACCTTTTAATACAGAAAGAACATTCTCCCGAGTTTTGGAAGGTTCTAAACATTCTAGAGCATTTTCAAAGATTCTAGAAGGTTCTAAAACATTCTAGAGCATTTTCAAACATTATAGAACATTTTCAAACATTCTTAAACGTGCATAAAAAATTAAATCTTACTTTTGATTAATGAAAAAATCAACCTTCTAATACAGAAAGTAAGAACATTATCCAGAATTTTGGAAGGTTCTAAACATTCTAGAGCATTTTCAAAGATTCTAGAAAGTTCTTAAACATTCTAGAGCATTTTCAAACATTATTAAAGATGCATACAAAATTAAATCTTACTTTTGATTGATGAAAAAATCAACCTTTTAATACAGAAAGAACATTCTCCCGAGTTTTGGAAGGTTCTAAACATTCTAGAGCATTTTCAAAGATTCTAGAAGGTTCTAAAACATTCTAGAGCATTTTCAAACATTATTAAAGATGCATACAAAATTAAGTCTTACTTTTGATTGATGAAAAAATCAACCTTTTAATACAGAAAGAACATTCTCCAGAATTTTGGAAGGTTCTAAACATTCTAGAGCCTTTTCAAAGATTCTAGAAGGTTCTAAAACATTCTAGAGCATTTTCAAACATTATTAAAGATGCATACAAAATTAAATCTTACTTTTGATTGATGAAAAAATCAACCTTCTAATACAGAAAGAACATTCTCCAGAATTTTGGAAGGTTCTAAACATTCTAGAGCATTTTCAAAGATTCTAGAAGGTTCTAAAACATTCTAGAGCATTTTCAAACATTATTAAAGATGCATACAAAATTAAATCTTACTTTCTAGCTCTTACTTTTTATTGTTGTTGAGTTGGTGTGGTGGATGTTGGCCAGAATGTGAGTTTGAGTGTTGTTTTTCTGTTTTGCAGTGGAAAATCGGGAGAAAATCGTTTGAACATTGTTTTTTATTGAGAAATATTTGGAACTAGCAGGAGTAACTTCGACATTCCCTTAGATTAAGTCAGTTTCTATCACAAGTGAGAGAAAAAAAATCAAACTTCTAATACAGAAAGAACATTCTCCAGAATTTTGGAAGGTTCTCAACATTCTAGAGCATTTTCAAGGATTCTAGAAGGTTTTAAGATATTCTAGAGCATTTTCAAAGATTCTAGAAGGTTCTGAAACATTCTAGGGCATTTTCAAGCACTTGAACATGCCTGGACAAATAGCTCTTATGATTATTGTTGTTGTTGAGTTGGTGTGGTGGATGTTGATCAGAATGTGAGTATGAGTGTTGTTTTTGTGTTTTGCAGTGGAAAATCGGGAGAAAATAGTTTGAACATAGTTTTTTATTGGGAAATATTTAAAACTAGCAGGAGTAACTTTGACATTCCCTAAGATTAAGTCAGCTTCTATCACAAATGAGATGAAAAAATCAACCTTCTAATACAGAAGGAACATTCACCAGAATTTTGGAAGGTTCTAAATATTCTAGAACATTTTCAAAGATTCTAGAAGGTTCTAAAACATTCTAGAGCATTTTCAAACACTTGAACATGCATGGACAAATAGCTCTTACTTTTGATTATTGTTGAGTTGGTGTGGTGGATGTTGGCCAGAATGTGAGTTTGAGTGTTGTTTTTGTGTTTTGCAGTGGAAAATCGGGAGAAAATCGTTTGAACATTGTTTTTTGATGAGAAATATTTGAAACTTGCAGGAGTAACTTTGACATTCACCAAGATCAAGTCAGTTTCTATCACAAGAGATAATAAGAAAAAATCACCTAATACAGAAAGAACATTCTCCAGAATTTTGGAAGGTTTTAAACATTCTAGAACATTATCAAAGATCCTAGAAGGTTCTAAAACATTCTAGAGCATTTTCAAACATCCTTGAACATGCATGGACAAATAGCTCATACTTTTGATTATTGTAGAGTTGGTGTGGTGGATGTTGGCTAGAATGTGAGTTTGAGTGTTGTTTTTGTGTTTTGCAGTGGAAAATCGGGAGAAAATCGTTTGAACATTGTTTTTTGATGAGAAATATTTGAAACTTGCAGGAGTAACTTTGACATTCCCTAAGATTAAGTCAGCTTCTATCACAAGAGATAATAAAAAACATTAACCTTCTACTACAGAAAGAACATTCCCCCGAATTTTGGAAGGCTCTAAACATTCTAGAACATTATCAAAGATCCTAGAAGGTTCTAAAACATTCTAGAGCATTTTCAAACATTCTTGAACATGCATGGACAAATAGCTCCTACTTTTGATTATTGTTGAGTTGGTGTGGTGGATGTTGGCTAGAATGTGAGTTTGAGTGTTGTTTTTGTGTTTTGCAGTGGAAAATCGGGAGAAAATAGTTTGAACATGGTTTTTTATTAGGAAATATTTAAAACTAGCAGGAGTAACTTTGACATCCCCTAAGATTATGTCAGCTTCTATCACAACCTTCTAATACAGAAAGAATATTCTCCAGAATTTTTGAAGGTTCTAGAGCATTTTCAAAGTTCTAGACGGTTTTTGACAGAGGTGATGAATTTGACATTTATTACATCATCTTTTCCTTGAAAAAATATAAAATGATGAAACATCTTGTTCCTAAATCATGAAATATCTATGATTTTATATAATTTTTCCACCTGACTATTTCTCTCAACTTTACGCTCCACCCAAAATGATCGAAAAAAAATCTACCCTCGCGATCCTTCCATTCAAGGTCCTGCGTCTGCGCGGCAGCATCACCCGCGACACCAAATGGGACGTTGTAGTCGACCTCTTCTTCTACCGCGAACCCGAAGAGGCCGAAAAGGAGGAGCAGGCCGCCAAAGAGGCGGTAGCGCCCGTCTCCAAGCCGGCCGACATCGCGCCCGCCCTGGACGCCCAAGACATCGACTGGAACACGCCCGACCAGTCCGACTGGGCGGCCGAGGTGCCCCAGGCGGCTGCCCCCGCTGCGGTGGTTAGCGGCGGGGCTACCTTTGCGCCCGCCGCCCCCGCGGAGGATTGGGCGGCCGAGGTGGCGCAGGAGCAGTGGACTAATGCGGCGGCGCCGGCGCAAACGCAGCAGCCCGCCCAGGCGGCGGCGCCCAATTGGGGCGGGTCTAACGATTGGGCGTAGAAGTATTGTTCTGTATTGGCTTTTTTTGTACAAATTGACGTGCGATACGCGATTTCGTATCAATAAAAAGATGATTCAAGGTTTGTTTTGGAGTTTCATTTGGTTCTTCCCTTTGTGAGTAGCCCATTAGCGCCGTGCGTTGCCATATGGCAACGCTAGGCAGATGGAGATCTAATGCGGCGGCGCAAACGCAGCAGCCCGCCCAGACTGCGGCGCCCAATTGGGGCGGGTCTAACGACTGGGCGTAGAAGTATTGTTCTGTGTTGGCTTTTTTTGTACAAATTGACGTGCGATACGCGATTTCGTATCAATAAAAAGATGATTCAAGGTTTGTTTTGGAGTTTCATTTGGTTCTTCCCTTTGAGTAACCCATTAGCGCCGTGCGTTGCCATATGGCAACGCTAGGCAAATGGAGATTCAAATAATTCCCTGAGACTCAAATTTTATTCTATTAGGGTGAGAGACAGCCCACATGATT
Source organism: Phaedon cochleariae (assembly GCA_918026855.4). Classification (NCBI taxonomy): domain Eukaryota; kingdom Metazoa; phylum Arthropoda; class Insecta; order Coleoptera; family Chrysomelidae; genus Phaedon; species Phaedon cochleariae. The sequence goes on from OU896722.1 coordinate 674,108, forward strand.
CGCAAAAGGACCGGTTAAGCACATGCCGCCATATCTTTGTTGTGAGTAACCAGTTTCGACCACGTGAATTTGTGACACTTTGAGCTTATTTGAACTGACGTTAAATTTGTTCGTGTACGATCCTGTTTTCAGGCATTTGATTTTGCGATATTTGTTTTCATCATTATGTTGCACATGCTTGCAAGTTATACAGTGTGTCCCACTTACCATGCTCACCATGGGTATCTTTTTAACGGTGAGAGATACGAGGTCGGTTAAATGACACCAAATGCGGAGTTTGTCAAGGCCAACTATAATGTGAAGGAATATATCATTGAAATCTATTCGTTTTTGTTTTATACACAAAAAACAGATTTTGATGATTTTCATGTCTCCTCCGTAACTTCTTTATTTATGAAAATATTCAAATAGGAATTTCACATTCTCATGGCAGTTTTTTAAAGTGATTTCGAAGTAAATATGAAATTTATACCAACTCTTCTAGAATTTGAGATATCAGCACCAACTTCAGTTTTTCAAATGTAGGTCATAGCTCACTATGACTTAGTTACAAATAACTTTTTTTTCTCTTACCAATGATATGTCGCAGTAATAGTTTTGTGTTGATAACAACGGAATTATCGTCATTTATACAAAACAAAAAATTATTCGGAAGCCGCCATCTTGAATTCATGAATTTTAACAAGAAAATCGTGATCTCCGACCTCAAAAACCCCCACTTACCAATTTTGAAAGGAATCGGACCAAATCTTGTCCGCCATCTTGGAGCAGCCATTTTTTTTAAATTTCAACAAAAATTCCATAATGTATTGTCACCGAAATTATGAACACCTGCCAAATTTCAAGTCAATCGGAGTTATGGAATTTTTGTTGAAATAAAAAAAAATGGCTGCTCCAAGATGGCGGACAAGATTTGGTCCGATTCCATTCAAACTTGGTAAGTGGGGGTTTTTAAGGTCGGAGATCATGATTTTCTTGTTAAAATTCATGAATTCAAGATGGCGGCTTCCGAATAATTTTTTGTTTTTGTATAAATGACGATAACTCCGTTGTTATCAAAACAAAACTATTACTGCGACACATCATCTGGAAGAGAAAAAAAAGTTATTTATAACTAAGTCATAGTGAGCTATGACCTACATTTGAAAAACTAAAGTTGGTGCTGATATCTCAAATTCTAGAAGAGTTGGTATAAATTTCATATTCACTTCGAAATCACTTTGAAAAACTGCCATGAGAATGTGAAATTCCTATTTGAATATTTGCATAAATAAAGAAGTTACGGAGGAGACATGAAAATGATCAAAATCTGTTTTTTGCGTATAAAACAATGCCTTGACAAACTCCACATTTGGTGTCATTTAACCGACCTCGTATCTCTCACCGTTAAAAAGATACCCATGGTGAGCATGGTAAGTGGGACACACTGTATATGAGGCATATTGAAAAAAATTGCAGGAATGTTTTTGTGTAGAAAATTCGCATCAAATATTCGTGTTGCCATATGGCAACGCTAGGCGCTAATACTCAGCAAATGGTGACTCTCCGGCCTAGCCAATGGATGCTGAATCATTAGCTGGACGATCTTCTTTTCGGAATTCTGCTAATACTTCCATTCCAATAATATATGATGGGTCGAATAATTAGATGACTGAGCGGAAAACGACGAAGTTATTCAGCACTTGTCAGAAGAAACCAGGTGGCATGCGTTGTTTTTGAAAGTAACCAAGTGGTACTATTTGTGTATAGGCGAAACTGATCAGATGGATCAAAATATTAGTTATTATATACCGCATATAGGAATTCGTAACGTACTGATGGCAATCCAAAAGAGCTGGATTTTGACAAAGACTGTGTTCAAAATGTGACGGAGGTATTTGTGTTAATATTCCAAAAACATGTTTCACAAGCGCCTAGTGTTGCCATATGGTAACAGCAGAATTTTGGAAAACCTGAATTCCATTTATGATTCTTTAAACCTATCTCGTCTTTCGAAAGTATTTCACACTAGTTGGTGGCCATAAAATTTCAGAAAAAAAGGAAAAAATAATTCCGATGCTAATGGGTTGATGATTTTTGAATATCTGGCTTTTTGTTCGAATTCACGTGTTGATTTCCTATCAATGAAAAGATGATTGCAGGTTTATATCTGGCGCGAACGGAGCTGCGACGCCCAATTTGGGGCGGGTCTAACGATTGGGCGTAGAAGTATTGTTGTGTGTTGGCTTTTTTTTTGTACAAATTGACGTGCGATACGCGATTTCGTATCAATAAAAAGATGATTCAAGGTTTGTTTTGGAGTTTTATTTGGTTCTACCCTTTGATTAATCCATTAGCGCCGTGCGTTACCATATGGCAACGCATAATTATGTTGCACATGCTTCAAGTTATTTATGTGGCATTTTGAAAAAAATTGCAGGAATGTTTTTTGTGTAGGAAATTCGCATCAAATATTCGTGTTGCCATATGGCAACGCTAAGCGCTTATACTCAGCAAATGGTGACTCTCCGGCCGAGCCAATGGATGTTGAACCATTGGCCGGACAATCTTCTCTTCGGAATTCTCTGCTCATACTTCCATTCCAATAATATGTGATGGGTCGAATAATTAGATGATTGAGCGGGAAACGACAAAGTTATTCAGCTCTTGTCAAAATATTAGTTATTACCGCATATAGGAATTCGTAAAAGCTGGATTTTGACAAAGACTGTGTTCAAAATGTGACGGAGGTATTTGTGTTGATACTCCAAAAACATGTATCACAAGCGCCTAGTGTTGCCATATGGTAACAGTAGAATTTTGGAAAACCTGAATTCCATTTATGATTCTTTAAACCTATCTCGTCTTTCGAAAGTGTTTCACACTAGTTAGTGGCCATAAAATTTCAGAAAAAAAGGAAAAAATAATTCCGACGCTAATGGGTTGATGATTCTTGAATATCTGGCTTTTTGTTCGAATTCACGTGTTGATTTCCTATCAATGATGAGATGATTGCAGGTTTATTTCTGGCGCGAACGGAGCTGCGACGCCCAATTGGGGCGGGTATCTATTATGTTCTGTTGGCTTTTTTTTGTACAAATTGACGTGCGATACGCGATTCCGTATCAATAAAAAGCAGATGATTATTCAAGGTTTGTTTTGGAGTTTTATTTGGTTCTTCCCTTTGATTAATCCATTAGCGATGTGCGTTACTATATGGCAACGCATAATTATGTTGCACATGCTTCAAGTTATATATGTGGCATATGAAAAAAATTGCAGGAATGTTTTTTCGTGTAGAAAATTCGCATCAAATATTCGTGTTGCCATATGGCAACGCTAGGCGCTAATACTCAGCAAATGGTGACTCCGGCCGAGCCAATGGATGTTGAACAATTGGCCGGACAATCTTCTCTTCGGAATTCTGCTAATACATCCATTCCAATATAATATGTGATGGGTCGAATAATTAGATGACTGAGCGGGAAACGACGAAGTTATTCAGCTCTTGTCAGAAGAAATCAGGTGGTATGCGTTATTTTTGAAAGTAACCAAGTGGTACTATTTGTATATGGGCGAAACTGATCAGATGGATCAAAATATTAGTTATTACCGCATATAGGAATTCGTAAAAGAGCTGGATTTTGACAAAGACTGTGTTTAAAATGTGACGGAGGTATTTGTGTTGATATTCCAAAAACATGTTTCACAAGCGCCTAGTGTTGCCATATGGTAACAGCAGATTTTTGGAAAACCTGAATTCCATTTATGATTCTTTAAACCTATCTCGTCTTTCGAAAGTATTTCACACTAGTTGGTGGCCATAAAATTTCAGAAAAAAAGGAAAAAATAATTCCGAAGCTAATGGGTTGATGATTTTTGAATATCTGGCTTTTTGTTCGAATTCACGTGTTGATTTCCTATCAATGAAAAGATGATTGCAGGTTTATATCTGGCGCGAACGGAGCTGCGACGCCCAATTTGGGGCGGGTCTAACGATTGGGCGTAGAAATATTGTTCTGTTGGCTTTTTTTTTGTACAAATTGACGTGAGATACGCGATTTCGTATCAATAAAAAGATGATTCAAGGTTTGTTTTGGAGTTTCATTTGTTTCTTCCCTTAGATTAACCCATTAGTGCTGTGCGTTACCATATGGCAACGCATAATTATGTTGCACATGCTTCAAGTTATATATGTGGCATATGAAAAAAATTGCAGGAATGTTTTTTGTGTAGAAAATTCGCATCAAATATTCGTGTTGCCATATGGCAACGCTAGGCGCTTTTACTCAGCAAATGTGGTGACTCTCCGGCCGATCAATGGATGTTGGACCATTGGCCGGACAATCTTCTCTTCGGGATTCTGCTAATACTTCCATTCCAATAATATGTGATGGGTCGAATAATTAGATGACTGAGCGGGAAACGACAAAGTTATTCAGCTCTTGTCAAAATATTAGTTATTACCGCATATAGGAATTCGTAAAAGAGCTGGATTTTGACAAAGACTGTGTTCAAAATGTGACGGAGGTATTTGTGTTGATATTCCAAAAACATGTTTCAGAAGCGCCTAGTGTTGCCATATGGTAACAGCAGATTTTTGGAAAACCTTCTTTAAACCTATCTCGTCTTCCGAAAGTATTTCACACTAGTTAGTGGCCATAAAATTTCAGAAAAAAAAAGATAAATAATTCCGACGCTGATGGGTTAATGATTTTAGAATATCTGGCTTTTTGTTCGAATTCACGCGTGTTGATTTCCTATCAATGAAAAGATGATTGAAGGTTTATTTCTGGCGCAAACGGAGATACGGCGCCCAATTGGGGCGGGTCTAACGATTGGGCGTAGAAGTATTGTTCTGTGTTGGCTTTTTTTTTGTACAAATTGACGTGCGATACGCGATTTCGTAACAATAAAAAGATGATTCAAGGTTTGTTTTGGAGTTTCATTTGGTTCTTCCCTTTGATTAATCCACTAGCGCCGTGCGTTGCCGTATGGCAACGCATAATTATGTTGCACATGCTTCAAGTTATTTATGTGGCATATTGAAAAAAATTGCAGGAATGTTTTTTGTGTAGAAAATTCGCATGAAATATTCGTGTTGCCATATGGCAACGCTAGGCGCTTATACTCAGCAAATGTGGTGACTCTTCGGCCGAGCCAATGGATGTTGAACCTTTGGCCGGACAATCTTCTCTTCGGAATTCTGCTAATACTTCCATTCCAATAATATGTGATGGGTCGAATAATCAGATGACTGAGCGGGAAACGACGAAGTTAATCAGCACTTGTCAGAAGAAATCAGGTGGCATGCGTTGTTTTTGAAAGTAACCAAGTGGTACTATTTGTTTGTGTTAATATTCCAAAAACATGTATCGCAAGCGCCTAGTGTTGCCATATGGCAACAGCAGATTTTTGGAAAACCTGAATTCCATTTATGATTCTTTAAACCTATCTCGTCTTTCGAAAGTATTTCACACTATAGTTAGTGCCATAAAATTTCAGAAAAAAAGGAAAAAATGATTCCGACGCTAATGGGTTGATGATTTTTGAATATCTGGCTTTTTGTTCGAAAAGAATTGTAGGTTTATTTCTGGCGCAAACGGAGCTGCGACGCCCAATTGGGGCGGGTCTAACGATTGGGCGTAGAAGGATTGTTCTATTGGCTTTTTTTGTACAAATTGACGTGCAATACGAGATTTCCTATCATTAAAAAGATGATTGAAGGTTCGTTTTGGAGTATACTGTATGATTTCCTATCAATAATGAGATGATAATGCAGGTATATTTCTGGCGCAAACGCAGCAACCCGCCCAGGCTGATTTCTATTCTATTCAGAATTTTCGGCGCCCTGCACAGTCACTCAGATTCCTCTCTCGGAAAAAAATCACGAATCTTTTCTACTGCGACGAAAGGAGAATGGTTTTAGTGGGATATTGGCAATTGCATTAGAGTCCTTCATGCCAAATTAGAAGGCTCTACGATGATTTTGATAATTTTGAACATAAACGAAAGAAGGAAGGTTAACCCCTTTTGCTTTTTTCAATTTTTAATGAAAATTTGGATGAGCTGTAACCTTGTATACAGGGTATTCTCGATGTGCTCAACACGAATATAATTTCTATTTTTGTCTGTATTGGCTGGTTTTCGGGATATTTCAGATTGTCTGCAACCTGCACAGTCACTCACATTCCTCTCTGGGAAAAAAATCACGAATCTTTTCTACTGCGACGAAAGGAGAATGGTTTTAGTGGGATATTGGCAATTGCATTAGAGTCCTTCATGCCAAATTAGAAGGCTCTACGATGATTTTGATAATTTTGAACATAAACGAAAGAAGGAAGGTTAACCCCTTTTGCTTTTTTCAATTTTTAATGAAAATTTGGATGAGCTGTAACCTTGTATACAGGGTATTCTCGATGTGCTCAACACGAATATAATTTCTATTTTTGTCTGTATTGGCTGGTTTTCGGGATATTTCAGATTGTCTGCAACCTGCACAGTCACTCACATTCCTCTCTGGGAAAAAATCATGAATTCTTTTCTACTGCGACGAAAGAAGAATGGTTTAAGTGGGATATTGGCAATTGCATTAGAGTCCTTCATGCCAAATTAGAAGGCTCTACGATGATTTTCATAATTTTGAACTAAACGAAAGAAGGTTGCTTTTTTCTATTTTTAACAAAAATTTGAATGAGCTGTAACCTTGTATACAGGGTATTCTCGATGTGCTCAACACGAATATGATTTCTATTTTTGTCTATATTGGCTGGTTTTCGAGATATTTCAGATTGTCTGCAACCTGCACAGTCACTCACATTCCTCTCTGGGAAAAAAATCATGAATTCTTTTCTACTGCGACGAAAGAAGAATGGTTTCAGTGGGATATTGGCAATTGCATTAGAGTCCTTCATGCCAAATTAGAAGGCTCTACGATGATTTTGATAATTTTGAACATAAACGAAAGAAGGTTAACCCCTTTTGCTTTTTTCAATTTTTAATGAAAATTAGGATGAGCTGTAACCTTGCATACAGGGTATTCTCGATGTGCTCAACACGAATATAATTTCTATTTTTGTCTATATTGGCTGGTTTTCGGGATATTTCAGATTGTCTGCAACCTGCACGGTCACTCACATTCCTCTTTGGGAAAAAAATCATGAATTCTTTTCTACTGCGACGAAAGAAGAATGGTTTAAGTGGGATATTGGCAATTGCATTAGAGTCCTTCATGCCAAATTAGAAGGCTCTACGATGATTTTGATAATTTTGAACATAAACGAAAGAAGGTTAACCCCTTTTGCTTTTTTCAATTTTTAATGAAAATTAGGATGAGCTGTAACCTTGCATACAGGGTATTCTCGATGTGCTCAACACGAATATAATTTCTATTTTTGTCTATATTGGCTGGTTTTCGGGATATTTCAGATTGTCTGCAACCTGCACAGTCACTCACATTCCTCTCTGGGAAAAAATCACGAATTCTTTTCTACTGCGACGAAAGAAGAATGGTTTCTAGTTGAATATAGACAATTGCATTAGAGTCTTTTATACCTATACGATGATTTAGATTCTTGATAAAAATTAAAATGGGCTGAAAACTCGTGTATTGGGTGTTCTCGATGTGCTGAACACGAATATGAAGGCCGGTTTCCTCTATCTGCCCTCGTTTTTTAGTAATTCTGCAATATCTGGACACCGCACGGCCACTGAGATTCCCATACAAAAATGAGTTCATAATTTTTCTCAAGAGTTACAAATGGTTCTCATGGGAGGTAGACAATTGCATTAGAGTCATCCAAATTCATATCATATATAATTATGCCAAATTCGAAATCGAATACGCAGTTCTCCGTACAAAAGGGAAGGAGCGGCAACACCGCAGCGAAACCGCGCAACAAACTGGCCGAGCACATGGTGTGCGAAATAATTGGTCATCTGTGCAAATATGATTTGTATTTTTGTCTATCTGGCCAGATTTCTGAGATATTAGTAATTTTCTGCGCCTGCACAGTCACTCAAATTCCCTTTTGGGAAAAAATTCATAACTTTTTTCTACAACGACGAGAAAAGAATGAGTCTAGTCGGACATAGACAACAGCATTATAGAGTTCTCCATACCAAATTTGAAGGCTATACCGGGTGTCCCAAGTTATCATATATATATATATATATACAGGTGATTTCTCGCTTATTTGACAAGACAATTGAAAAATTCAAAAAGTGCATTGAATGGCATTGAAGTACCTTCCTCTTGACATACAGGGTGGCCCACGGACGATGGTACCTCAGACGTAAACGGAAAACGGTACATTGGATTATCCTGAAAATTTGGTTACTTCAATTAGCGTATGTGATCTAACGATTTAAAATATTTTCAGCGATGCAGCGTTGCCACTTTTACCAAAAAGTAGTATCATCTTTGTTATTTCGAATGGAACACCCTGTATTTCATTGCGTTTTTAGATTCTTCTCGAAGAGCTGATTTCATCAATGCATCACAATTGGGGTCTAGCAAGAATTATTACAGAGATATAGGGTGTTCAAAATCGAGATTTTTCAATTTCAGGAATTTTTTGTGTCGAAACTTTTCATTATCGATCAAAACGGCTTACATGTCCCTATCTTAACTTTTAATTCACTATCTACTGACATTTAATTGGAACAGATACAGGGTGATCAAAATTCTTAATCTTGGACCATCCTGTATTTTTTCCAATTAAATGTCGGTAGATAGTTAATCAAAAGTTAATATAGGGACATGTAAGCCGTTTTGACCAATGATGAATAGTTTCGAAACAAAAAAATCCTTAAGTTGAAAAATCTCGATTTTGAACACCCTATATCTCTGTAATAATTCCTGCTAGACTCCAAGTGTGATGCATTGATGAAATCAGCTCTTCAAGAAGACTCCAAAAACGCTATAAAATACAGGGTGTTCCATTTGAAATAACAAAGATGATGCTACTTTTTGGTGAAAGTGGCAACGCTGCATCGCTGAAAATATTTCGAATCGTTAGATCACAAACGCTAATTGAAGTAACCAAATTCTCAGGATAATCCAATGTACCGTTTTCCGTATACGTCTGAGGTACCATCGACCGTGGGCCACCCTGTATAAACAAATCTTTCACATTTGACAGTTCTGTGGCAGCTATCCCACTTTTTATTTTCAAATGGCATCCCCTCCTCTGTATATTGTTATTGAAAATTGCGTGCCATCCGATAAGGAATACAACGATATCATATACTTGGTATTTTTTTAATTAATATAGCAAAAACAGCAACATTTAAGGAAGCATGAATTTAAAATAAAATGGCTTTCATGCGAATCAAAAAATGAACTAAAAATCACAGCAAGTATTCAAAGTTATTTATGACATGAGAAGCATCGGCTTCTTGAAACAAAAAACATCAGCAGAAGCAATATTTCATTTTTATAAGGATAATTGAGCAACTTGAATGAACAAGTCACAAAATGTTGATATTATTGTTATCAATAAAAAAATACCAAGAGTACCTATACGCTATCGTTGCATTCCAATTTGAGTGACACGTAATTTTCAATGAAAATATATGTATGTATTTTTATATGTCATTAGGAAGGTACTTCAATGCCATTCAATGAAGTTTTTGAATTTTTCAACTATTTTGACAAATAAGCGAGATATTGCATGTATACGATAACTTGGGACACCCGGTATATGATGATGAACACTTTTGATATATTTCAAACTTTTATTGGCAACAAAAATATAAAACGATTCATATACAAACTAATTCATAGTTGCAAACTTAACATTAGGTTACCTACGTAAATATATACATATTTTCCTATCAAGCTTTCGAATAAAATTAAACTGAACTGAATACCAGAATCATAAAAGCTACCTGATATTTAAATATATCAATAAATATTACAATGTACAGAAACACTTTACTTACATAATGTATGTATAAAATGTATTAAGGCATACTTATAAAGAGGCGTATTGGCTGTACAATTATGAAAAAAAAAATTAGAAAAATATACATATACAGGGTGGGCCACCAGTAACGCCTCGGTCTCTAGAAGGCTAACCACTTATCTTCTTGGAATTCTTCCTCTCTAGGAAGTTGCATGTCAACATAGGCTACCATTTAAAATCATTTCGAAACATACAGGGTGTCCCCAAAAACCATAAAACACTGAAGTTAAACTTTTTTTTATCGAACACCCTATATATTATTTCATTTTGAGATTCTCCCTGATGAGCTGATTTCAATGTCCCATCATACTTTTTTGTGTTGAAACTATTCATAATTGGTCAAAACGGCTTACATGTCCCTATCTCAACTTTTGATTAACTATCTACTGATATTTATTTGGGACATATACCGGGTGATCAAGATTCTGAATTCTGCACCACCCTGTATTTGTTTCAATCAAATGTCAGTAGATAGTTGATCAAAAGTTGAGATAGGGACATGTGAGCCGTTTTGACCAATTATGAATAGTTTCGACACAAAAAATTCTTGAACTTGGAAAATCTCGATTTCTCACACTCTATATCTCAGTAATTATAACTGCTAGACCCCAAGTATGATGGATTGTTGAAATCAGCTCACCAGGGAGAATCTCAAAATGAAATAATATATAGGGTGTTCGATTGAAAAAAGTTCAACTTCAGTGTTTTGTGATTTTTGGGGACATCCTGTATGTTTCAAAATAATTTCAAATGGTAGCCTATGTTGACATGCAACTTCCTAGAGAGGAAGAATTCCAAGAAGATGAGTGGTTAGCCTTCTAGAGACCGAGGCGTTACTGGTGGCCCACCCTGTATGTAGAGGTAAAGTAATTCTTGAAACAAAGAAAATAAATTATTTACAAAGAAATAAAAATATTTGCATTGATTGTTGAGTGAAAACATTCTACTGGAAAATATAATTCATCGACTACAATATTGATAAACAAAATAGATCTATTTTATATTGAAATAATGGATTAGTTATCATTCTACATTATTATTTAAACACAAGGTCATACAAGTTCCGATCCCATGTCAACAATCATTTTTGGAAGCTTTATTCTCAAATTCTCAAAAGGTGAGTGGTGAGTTCAATAATATACAGGGTGTGTCCTAACTACGGTACACGGAGTTGTTTGTATTCATAAAATATTTTCAATATGCTAAAACCAATTTGTTTCCTATCGTAGTTAGGAAACACCCTGTATATCTGCGAGCGAAGCGTCGATACGAAATTTATTATCAACTATTCACCTACTTTAACGCCCGCTGTACCTCTTTATTACCCTAGAGCGGTAAAGTGAATACAAAAACTAGTAAAAATTAATAAAGAACTGGAACTTGATGTCAACTGAGACATTATCCGATATAATGAAATTACTTGAATCATTCCCTGCAAAATTATATTTTCACAATTCTCAATGGGATTTGTATTCTGGAGAAAATGTGCTTATCACTGATAATGAAACTATGTATCGAAAAAAAAATACTAACATATCAGTATGATAAAAAGGGTGATCGAAAATTGAAGCTATACAGGGTGTTTCACAGGTAAAGGGAAATATTTCAATGGTAGATAGGGGTCACCAAGGTGGTTCTGAAAATACCATATTTCATAGGTCTTAGAATCTTCGTAACGGAGATACAGGGCGATTTATCGATATCGAATAATTATTCATTTGTCCATAAGTATTGAACTATCCAGTATATTTTTCTAATATTTGGTATGGAGCTTATACTTGGGACGTTGAATTCATTCCCCTATCGGGCGAAGTCAAAATCCAGGTTGGGCTTCAGGAAAAAATTACATTTTTATTCGAAATATTAAAATAACATCGAAAATTGAAGCTATACAGGGTGTTTCACAGGTAAAGGGAAATATTTCAATGGTAGATAGGGGTCACCAAGGTGGTTCTGAAAATACCATATTTGATAGGTCTTAGAATCTTCATAGCGGAGATACAGGGCGATTAATCGATTTCGAATAATTATTCATTCGTCTATATGTATCGACCTACCCAGTAAATTTTTCTCAAATTCAGTGAAGAGCTTATACTTGGGACGTTAAATTCATTCACCTATAGGGCGGAGTGAAAATCCAGGTTCGGCTTCAGGAAAAATTTTCATTTGTTCGAAATATTAAAATAATTAACACAGTACATCAAAAGAATTGTGAAGAAGAGGAAAAACTCAATAGGGTATGATGCTTCTTGTTTTCCCGCCACCAATTCTCATCGTAAAAATTATAAACAGAAAGTTGAAAGTATGTCAATTTGAAGATTATTGAAATTATGAAACCACTTTCAATTATGATAACATTGTAATGACATTTTGTATGGATGTTTCTTGAAATCTGACACATCGCATGAATTTGTTATTTTATCTGACTATCATAGAGGGCGCTAGTTACACGGTTCGTACCGAATAGTTTTGAACATAACTTTTTTGATGATATGATATGAACTTGAACATCATTCAATTTTACACCAAAAAGGTACTCCTAGTGAAACTCGATACTATATGTCCCGTTTTCGGAATATTTCGATTTGAAAATAATGGAGTAGTAATGATGCTGGTATAAAATGAATTTTATTGAGTTCAATTACCATCTATTCAGGTTCAAAATCAATAAAATTATTCTTGTGCTGAAGTTATTGATGGAACAAAGAATCATAAGTAAAAAATTAAGAGATATTTGACTAGAAACATGAAATATTGAATCAGTTAGAGTAAATGTTCAAAATGTCCTACGCTTCGAGGAATACACAATTCTATATTCTTTTTTTAAGAATGTATTATCCTCCTGAACGTTTCCATGAAAACATTCCCAAAACATTGTGTTTGTCATGATAATTGATCCTCAGGCACTGAAATCAATCACTGTATGCTGTTTTGCGCGAAGCATATTTACTAAATAATTAGAAATGAAATTATTCTTCATATTGACAACGTTCTCATACCACTGGTTACTGAAGCTAAGAATCTTGGACTGATAATGGATATTGAGTTCAAGTTTACGAGCCAGGTAAATAATTTAGTAAAAAAATCATATCTGTCACTAAAACTCCTTTTTGTAAATAAAAATATTTTGAATTTTTCCCTAAGACAGAAACTGTGTGAAACTATCGTCTTGCCAATTCTTCAGTATTGTCTTATAATTTTTTATCCTCATCTAGACTCAGTTACTAAGACAAGATTGCAAAAAATACAAAATACCTGTTGTCGTTTCATCTATGGTCTCAGAAAATTTGATCATATCAGTCACTGTTTTCGTGCACTCAGATGGCTAAATATTGAGTTTCTGTGGAAATATCATTGTCTTATTTTTGTTCATCGTTTGCTGATTACGTCAATTCCAATCTATTTAAGAAACAAATCAATATTTCGTAACCAACAACATAATGTGAATGTAAGAGTTAACAACACATTGGATATACCACGCCATTCGACAGCTTTGTACCAGAAATCTTTTTCTTATAATGATGTGAAATTGTACAATTCACTTGATTCCTCTTTCAAAATTAATGTTATTCATTCCTTCAAGAAACGCCATGAATTACATTTATTGCTCGAACAAAATGCCATTTGAAATTAAACTATATTCAATTACATTCATTCATTATAGAAAAATTGAATAATTGCAAGTCATCTGCACTTAGTGATTAAAGTATGTTAAGTTTATATATTATGTATTATAAATGTGCAGGGTTAGGTGTAAGAGTAGCCATGATGGCTAAACTTCGCTCTGCCAAATGTTTGTATAAACATTAAATCAAATAAAGACGTTTATTATCATTATTATTATTATTATTATTATTATAATGCCTAGTTGCATAATAGAACTTTTCTTTCAAGAAGAACGAGTTAAATTCTTGAACTAGAAATAGGAAGGCCAATTTCAGTGCCTCGAGAACAATTTTTATCACAAACTCAATGCTTTGCAGTTATTTCCATAAGTTGAGACACTTTTTGCCAAAAAAATATCTGCAGCCACTTTTCAAAAACACCTTGTACTTTCCCTTTAAAAGTGTTCAATTTAGCCCACCCTGTACAGAATGCAAAGTAATATGTGATATCTTGTCTTTTTTTCAGAGTTTTGCATGTCATCGATGCCGCTGTCATTCATTTTGTACACTTCAAATCATTCCTATATTCAGTTGAATTTTACACTTCTTGATCTAGTCATATGTGTCATCAAAAGTCATCCAGAAGTAATTAGGTACCGAAATTCATAATATACAGTATACACACACTGGCACAATTAGGGGAACGGGCAAAATTTACACTAAGTTTGACATCAGTTTTCTGATAATTGAAACGATTTCTCAACACCAAATTGGAGCCCAATCTATTCCGAATATTTTCGTTTTTTATTTATCTTGATATCTCAATTATTCAAGAAAATACAGAGTTTCAAAGGAAAGGTGGATATTGGTGTCAATTTTACACCTCAAAACTCAAATTGGATCTGAAAATGTGTCGTTTCTTGACTAACCTAACCTAACTATGACTAAACCTCTGCCATAGGAGACAGAAGCAGTAAAATCAAATTGTTCATTTTGTTCACCTCGGCGATATAGTCTTTCCCTGCCATTTATTGAATTGGTGCAGATGCGGCTCTCATATGTCGAAAGAACATTGGCCCACTGGTCATTTTCAATTAATGCTACAGCCCTCGCCACATCAGTAGGAGTCAAATCTCTCACGTTGAATTTTCATTAATCAAATTTATGAATGGTGAATCGCTTGACTTTGACAATGATTAATGACATTAACAAAAGAGCCAACGTTGATAACACGTTGGCTACCATATGAGTCTCATGTGATGCACACTCTCATTTGCTCTACAAACCACCGTAAAAAATCGCATACTTCCTCTCTGTACCAAGTGAAGAATCAAACTCAAAACGTAGCCTTTCGCTACAAGATGTCGCTATATTGTATTTTGAAGCAGATGCCTTCATCTCGATAGAGTTTGCTGAAAGATCACCGGTGATTCACATGGTACATAAATAAACCATTTCATCATAGGGAACTCCTTATATTTTGTTGTTTCTTCTTCGATTATAAGCGCCTTTATTCAAACCTTCATGAGAAAATAATGGACAATTAAGACGAAAAACGTATTTCGAGGAGTACGCAAAAATTCAAAGATGGCAGCAAAACATACAAAATTGGTAACCACCTTATACGCGGAATGCCCCGAGAAACCTTCATACTGTTTGGACTGTTTTCAAAAAAAAAAACATTAGTATTTTCTTTGTACAATGATTATTGATGAGATTATTTTTTACTTATGAGTGTAACAATTTCAATAAAAAATTGACAAGAGAGTGAGCGGTGCGTCTTTTCATCGGAATAATCCAGTCAATTTCTATAGGCAATTTCCAGATCTATGTGTATCACTGGTGATACCCACTTCAACCCGATATTATTTGGTTCATACCTGTACCATACCCACAATCTAATTCCTTCGTTTATACACTAGGCTTCTCTACAAGCATTCAAATAATATGTGTTCATTATCACTGGTGATACATAAAGTACAGAAGTGAACTATGAAAAAGCATCACCGGTGATACATATGGTACCCTGGGTCAGAATCAAAAATAGCATTTCACCAAAAGAACATTGGAGCAACTTTTATCACCCCTGCATATTCATGAGAGTATTCGTATATGTTAAACAGTTAACCGATAGGTAAAACTGTGAACAATTCTCATCTTGAAGTAAAAATCCTCGCAGAAACAAGTTGAAAAACGACACGTTCTCCCCAGTTCGAGTTTCGAGGTGGTAAAATTAATACCAATATCCACCTCTTCTTTGAAACTCTATATTTTCTTGGATAATTGGGATATCAAGATGAATAAAAAACGAAGATATTCGAGATAGATTGGGCTATAATTTGGTGTTGGAAAATCGTTTCAATTATCAGTGGTTCACTCCACAGGATGTCAAAGAATACCGAAAAATCCGTACTTTCTTTACACCCCTGTATATGATATAAAGACGAATCGTTTGGAGGTGGTTATTTCTCAGATGTATTCGTGAAGAATGAAGCTACAATTCGTGAAAAACAAATTTGAATCGAGTGATCGGTTCGAGAGAAAATTGATGTCAAACTTAGTGTACATTTCACCCGTTCCCCTAATTGTGCCAGTGTGTGTAGATATAAAAACACACCTAACTAGCTTTGCACTGACCCATCTTTCAGAATTGGTGTGATAAAATGATAATCGACATCAAACTTGAGAAACCTAACCCTACTTCCGGTAGTGTTTGTAGCGAAAATAAAAAGTCGATTCGTGTAAAAACAAAGGCCGCGTTTGACAAATCAAAACTGTCGCAATCGGATATTATACAGCTTTTCTAATTTTGAGCGATACCCCTGTTGTTCTTCCAACAGAGTTCGTCATCTGCAAAAAAAGGAAAATACGTGCATTAACTTAATTGTTGAAAGCTCAATCGATTGATCGTCTTTATCACTTCCAGAAAACATTGTTCATAATTGGATATAAAAAAATATAATGAATCAGGAACAATGCGGATGTTCAATCAATAGGCAAGTGAACTGATAATGAATTCATTATTCCAGATTTTTAGGGATTTTCTCTCCTCGTTTCTATAAAATAAAAATATGAATATTATTTCAATATACGTGTAGTAGGGACAAATGAGATGATTTGCCCCAAAATGTCACTGCGTTCAAAGAATTTTCCTATCAGAGAGCCTAAAAGGAAAATTCAGTGACAATATGTATTGAAAAGGGTTTCGAGGAGAGAAATAAAGGAATACCTATAGAAAAAATATCAAATTTTCGCTTAGCTTTGGACGTTTCGGGAACGAATCTGCTCCCGTTTTCAACATAAAGAATGGATATTTGAATAGCAAATTCGTATTTGTCTTGATCAGATTCGTTCCCGAAACGTCCAAAGCTAAGTGAAAATTTGATATTTTTTCTATATACCTTTATTTCTCTTCTCCAAACCTTCTTCAATTGTCACTGACAAGCTAGTGAATTTTTCTATTAGGCTCTCGCATAGGAAAATTCTTTAAATGCAGTGACATTTTGGGACAAACCATTTGATTTGTCCTAACTGCACGAATAATGAATGTACCACCTCCTCGGTTAACCAACAGACAGTATTTGATAATGAATTATTGGGATTCAATTACTCCACTGTGTCGTTAGAAACCTAAATTAATTTTTGCAACACTTCTCACGCTTTTTTTAAGTAAATAATGTATCTATGCGTTGTTCGAAATTGTTGAATTTCAGAGCTCATTTCAAACGAACCTTCATGGCCGCTATTTGGCGATACGTCGAATAAATGGTGATATCAGTTTTTATGCTATTTCGTAATTGGTCAGATAATCTTCCATTCGAACATGAAGCAAGGTTGTCAAGTCACCACTTATAATCAAGTTATCAAGGATATGTCAGAGTTCTGTTGTTGAATAAAACATAATATGAGGAACCCATGATATTATAGTTCATTATTGACTTTTCAAGCAACCAGCATGTCAACATATTTCTTATTCTACATAACAGAATATCATGTAAATGTTGGAGACTTGGCAACATTGATGAATGCTGAGAACTGACAAGACCACGACCATAAGTCGTGCGCCGGGTTGTCACGTTCACCGATTCGAATGTCCTCTCTAGTGTGAAGAAATAAAATTATTAGCATATTAGCCACAAATCATAAAGGAACATTTTGAAACAATTGAAGTTTTCATTGCTAATTAGAAATATTACCAATACACAATTGTGAATTCTAGGAATTATTGAATAACAATATTCCTCAAGTTTACAATCGTATTTCAACACATGACAACTGTGCTATGGCAAATTAAAAAATCATGGCGTTAATTTTTACAGGCGGTTTGAAAATTACAGTAACATTACTAATGATTTAAGCACCTAAAAACCGACCGAAAAATTCTTAAAAAATATTAAATTGAAAGGTATTTGACTTATGATTTTATTCAAGAAATAAAAACATTGTTCACGCGCCTATTGTTATTTATAATCATCAAAAATACTTCAACTGATAAGCACCATAAGTGACATATTTCTCAACAGCAATGAGAGCAAAAATGCAATTCTACCGTAGAAGTGTACAGAGATAAACACACACGCATTGCAGGATCCAGGCAATGTTTGAGGGAGGGGGAGGGGGAGGGGCATAAAAAGTCAACGAGGAATCACGTCTTTTTTTTAGTATAGCAAAAGAGAAAGCAATTTTCATTGGTGCCTTCTGAAAACAATATTTTTTTCAGAAAGATTTATTCGAGTAAACATAAAATACCTGATATTCAGTTTCCTTTCAAGTATCAAAATTCCTGTTTAAAAAAAAAAAAAGTTCAAAATATTCGATATGTTTCATTTATATACAGGCTAACTGACAAAAACCACCCAAAGCCATATACAGGGTGAGTCAATAGTGTGTCCTCCTTCGATATTAGCCAAACCGTCAGGTATATAAAAAAACAGTTATTGAATTTTATGAGAGCTATCACCTAAAATTAATGATGGGTGTTTTAAAATGGGACACTATGTATATTATTGCATTTTGATTCTTTTTCTGAGGAGCTGATTTCATCACTGTATCACACTTGGAGTCTACAGAAATAAAGTGTTCAGAATCGAAAATTTTCAAATTTGGGATTGGTTTTGTGTCAGAACTATTCATTATTGGCCGAAACGGCTTACATGTCCCTATATCAACGTTTGATTTACTTTCTACTGAAATTTAATTTGGATCAAACACCTTATGGTCCTGCTGGCTTCCGCAATTAACCTATACATATTTCGTGAAACTGTAAGTTCACAATAGCTATTACTAATAATCAGTAGATAGAGAATATATTTCTCTTGTTAGTTGTTCCTATATGAATGAATAATTAATTGAACAAATCAATCAATTTCCTCTACGCTTGTAGAAAAAATATTGTTCCTAACTCATGCGGAAAGTGTCTTTCCCACACTCGACTGCTTGCCCAAACTCTGCTTCGCGTCGTTCCTGTCAACGGCAGTTGCGTGCGGGAAAGAATCACTATCCGCACTTGTTAGAAAAATTACTATTCCCATCAAAGAACAAAGGCTATTTTATCAATTGACTACTAAACCATCTAACCTCACCTTTAACCGCTCGCTCGACGATATCGGCAACGCCGCTCAGTAACTCAACAGGCCCCAGAACGACACCTAGGGCGTCGATTCGCGTCACCTTTTGCCGCCCTCCAGCGCGTACACGTTGACGCAACAGTCCGACGTTCCTGCGGCGAGAGCGACGCGATGCGGATGACAGTCGAGGCACGACACCGGGCCGATGCGGTGGCTCATGAAACCCTCGTAGATGCGGATGGTGTTGATCAAGGTGCCTTTGAGTTTGTACATGTTGATGAATTGATTGGCGGAACCGCTGGAAAGAGGATAGAAGTCCCTTAAATGCGGTGTTTTTCCAAAGCTTGAAAGAATATGTCGATCAGCTTACGAGAGAAACAGTTTTACGGAGCTAGTTCGATAACCCTGGGGCAGATTTTCATGACATTTCGACAGAACATAACTCTTATCATAATAAAACTCTAGATTTTTTTTCATTTCGAAAAACAAACAGGAACACCCTGTTTAAGAGGCAAGAAATTGGGCCGGTGCGGTGGCTCATGAAACCCTCGTAGATGCAGATGGTGTTGATCAAGGTGCCTTTGAGTTTGTACATGTTGATGAATTGATTGGCAGAACTGCTGGAAAGACGGTGGAAGTTCCTTTAATGCGGTATTTTTCCAAAGATTGAAAGAATATGTCGATCAGTTTACGAGGCAAACAGTTTTACGGAGCTAGTTCGATAACCCTGAGGCAAATTTTCATGACATTTTGACAGAATATGACTCTTATCACAATTAAACTCTAGAATCTTTTTCATTACGGAAACGAAGAGAAACACCCTGTTTAAGAAGCAAGAAACTGGGTCGATACGGTGGCTCATGAAACCCTCGTAGATGCGGATGGTGTTGATCAAGGTGCCTTTGAGTTTGTACATGTTGATGAATTGATTGGCGGAACCGCTGGAAAGATGATGGAAGTTCCTCGACTGCAGTATTTTTCCAAAGATTGAGAGAATATGTCGATCAGTTTACGAGAGAAACAGTTTTACGGAGCTAGCTCGATAACCCTGAGGCAAATTTTCATGACATTCTGACAGAACATAACTCTTATCATAATAAAACTCTAGATTTTTTTTCATTTCGAAAAACAAACAGAAACGCCCTGTTTTAGAGGCAAGAAACTGGGCCGATGCGGTGGCTCATGAAACTCTCGTAGATGCGGATGGTGTTGATCAAGGTGCCTTTGAGTTTGTACATGTTGATGAATTGATTGGCGGAACCGCTGGAAAGAGGATAGAAGTCCCTTAAATGCGGTGTTTTTCCAAAGCTTGAAAGAATATGTCGATCAGCTTACGAGAGAAACAGTTTTACGGAGCTAGTTCGATAACCCTGGGGCAGATTTTCATGACATTTCGACAGAACATAACTCTTATCATAATAAAACTCTAGATTTTTTTTCATTTCGAAAAACAAACAGGAACACCCTGTTTAAGAGGCAAGAAATTGGGCCGGTGCGGTGGCTCATGAAACCCTCGTAGATGCAGATGGTGTTGATCAAGGTGCCTTTGAGTTTGTACATGTTGATGAATTGATTGGCAGAACTGCTGGAAAGACGGTGGAAGTTCCTTTAATGCGGTATTTTTCCAAAGATTGAAAGAATATGTCGATCAGCTTACGAGAGAAACAGTTTTACGGAGTTAGTTCGATAACCCTGAGGCAAATTTTCATGACATTTTGACAGAATATGACTTTTATCACAATTAAACTCTAGAATTTTTTTCATTACGGAAACGAAGAGAAACACCCTGTTTAAGAAGCAAGAAACTGGGCCGATGCGGTGGCTCATGAAACCCTCGTAGATGCGGATGGTGTTGATCAAGGTGCCTTTCAGTTTGTACATGTTGATGAATTGATTGGCAGAACCGCTGGAAAGAGGATAGAAGTCCCTTAAATGCGGTGTTTTTCCAAAGCTTGAAAGAATATGTCGATCAGCTTACGAGAGAAACAGTTTTACGGAGCTAGTTCGATAACCCTGAGGCAAATTTTCATGACATTTTGACAGAATATGACTCTTATCACAATTAAACTCTAGAATTTTTTTCATTACGGAAACGAAGAGAAACACCCTGTTTAAGAAGCAAGAAACTGGGTCGATACGGTGGCTCATGAAACCCTCGTAGATGCGGATGGTGTTGATCAAGGTGCCTTTCAGTTTGTACATGTTGATGAATTGATTGGCAGAACCGCTGGAAAGATGATGGAAGTTCCTCAACTGCAGTATTTTTCCAAAGATTGAGAGAATATGTCGATCAGTTTACGAGAGAAACAGTTTTACGGAGCTAGTTCGATAACCCTGAGGCAAATTTTCATGACATTTTGACAGAATATGACTCATCACAATTAAACTCTAGAATTTTTTTCATTACGGAAACGAAGAAAAACACCCTGCTTAAGAAGCAAGAAACTGGGTCGATACGGTGGCTCATGAAACCCTCGTAGATGCGGATGGTGTTGATCAAGGTGCCTTTGAGTTTGTACATGTTGATGAATTGATTGGCAGAACCGCTGGAAAGAGGATGGAAGTTCCTTAAATGCGGTGTTTTTCCAAAGCTTGAAAGAATATGTCGATCAGCTCACGAGAGAAACAGTTTTACGGAGCTAGTTCGATAACCTTGAGGCAAATTTTCATGAAATTTTGACAGAACATAACTCTTATCATAATAAAACTCTAGATTTTATTTCATTTCGAAAAACAAACAGGAACACCGTTTTGGAGGCAAGAAACTGGGCCGATGCGGTGGCTCATGAAACTCTCGTAGATGCGGATGGTGTTGATCAAGGTGCCTTTGAGATTGTACATGTTGATGAATTGATTGGCGGAACCGCTGGAAAAAGGATGGAAGTTCCTTATATGCGATGTTTTTTTCTCAAATTTAAAAAGGATCTGTCAATCAGTTTATGAACAAACTAGTTTTTTGGAGCTATCTCGACAACTTTACGGCTCATTTTCACGAAATTTTGACAGGACGTCACTCTTATCATAATAAAACTCTAGTTTTTTTTTCATTTCGAAAAACAAACAGGAACACCGTTTTGGAGGCAAGAAACTGGGCCGATGCGGTGGCTCATGAAACCCTCATAGATGCGGATGGTGTTGATCAAGGTGCCTTTGAGTTTGTACATGTTGATGAATTGATTGGCAGAACCGCTGGAAAGAGGATAGAAGTCCCTTAAATGCGGTGTTTTTCCAAAGCTTGAAAGAATGTGTCGATCAGCTTACGAGAGAAACAGTTTTACGGAGCTAGTTCGATAACCCTGAGGCAAATTTTCATGACATTCTGACAGAACATAACTCTTATCATAATAAAACTCTAGATTTTTTTTCATTTCGAAAAACAAACAGGAACACCCTGTTTTAGAGGCAAGAAACTGGGCCGATACGGTGGCTCATGAAACCCTCGTAGATGCGGATGGTGTTGATCAAGGTGCCTTTCAGTTTGTACATGTTGATGAATTGATTGGCGGAACCGCTGGAAAGATGATGGAAGTTCCTTAAATGCGGTATTTTTCCAAAGATTGAGAGAATATGTCGATCAGTTTACGAGAGAAACAGTTTTACGGAGCTAGTTCGATAACCTTGAGGCGAATTTTCATGAAATTTTGACAGAACATAACTCTTATCATAATAAAACTCTAGATTTTTTTTCATTTCGAAAAACAAACAGGAACACTCTGTTTTAGAGGCAAGAAACTGGGCCGATGCGGTGGCTCATGAAACTCTCGTAGATGCGGATGGTGTTGATCAAGGTGCCTTTGAGTTTGTACATGTTGATGAATTGTTTGGCAGAACCGCTGGAAAGAGGGTGGAAGTTTCTTGAATGCAGTATTTTTCCAAAACTTGAAAGAATATGTCAATCATTTTACGAGACAAACAGCTTTACGAAGCTAGTTCGATAACCTTGAGGCAAATTTTCAAGACATTTCGACAGAACATAACTCTTATCATGATAAAACTCTAGAATTTTTTCTCGTTTTGAAAAGCAAACAGGAACACCCTGTTTTAGAGGCAAGAAACTGGACCGATGCGGTGGCTCATGAAACTCTCGTAGATGCGGATGGTGTTGATCAAGGTGCCTTTGAGTTTGTACATGTTGATGAATTGATTGGCGGAACCGCTGGAAAGATGATGGAAGTTCCTCAACTGCAGTATTTTTCCAAAGATTGAAAGAATATGTCGATCAGCTTACGAGAGAAACAGTTTTACGGAGCTAGCTCGATAACCCTGAGGCAAATTTTCATGACATTCTGACAGAACATAACTCTTATCATAATAAAACTCTAGATTTTTTTTCATTTCGAAAAACAAACAGAAACGCCCTGTTTTAGAGGCAAGAAACTGGGTCGATACGGTGGCTCATGAAACCCTCGTAGATGCGGATGGTGTTGATCAAGGTGCCTTCGAGTTTGTACACGTTAATGAATTGGTTAGCGGAACCACCTCAAATGCGGTATTTTTTTCAATTTTTGTAAGAGAATGTCGATCAGTTCCTGAAAAAACAAGTTTTTTGAAGCTAGCTCGAGAAAACCACGACCAATTTTCACGAAATTGTTACAAAACATTACTTTTGTCATAACAAAACTCTAGTATTTTTTTCATTTCGGGAAAAGAAGAGAAACACCCTGTTTTCGAAACAAGAAACTGGACCGATGCGGTGGCCGATGAAACCCTCGTAAGATGCGAATATGTCGATCAAGGTGCATTTGAGTTTGTACCTGTTGAAGAATATTTATTTTTCCATTGAACAAACTGTCATATATTGAATATCACCGTTTCACCTGAATTGAAAAAATAGTGTAAATGTTGTAAAATCATTATCTAGAAAGGAATTTATTCTATAAATTGACTTACCATGCATAAATATTTGCACTACGATGGATGG
This sequence comes from Phaedon cochleariae, assembly GCA_918026855.4. Classification (NCBI taxonomy): domain Eukaryota; kingdom Metazoa; phylum Arthropoda; class Insecta; order Coleoptera; family Chrysomelidae; genus Phaedon; species Phaedon cochleariae. The sequence goes on from OU896722.1 coordinate 698,148, forward strand.
CCAAACAAGACATTCCACAATTTTGAACGGCCTGATTCGTATGAATGGAGTCGTTTTTTCTAATATCGTATATTCGGACATCACCTGCAGTGCTGAAAAAAATAAACAAAATGAACAATCCAACAATGAATCACAAGATGATTATAGGATTTTTTCTAATTTTGACAAATTGACACTTTTAAAAACTGACGGACGTTTGAACGTTAATTCACGTAACCAGTTGAGTAAAGTGAAATATTACATAACTGGTTATGAAATTTTCAATTCAAAACTAGAGATCGACCGATACCGATATTTATATCGGCCTATCGGTGATATCGGCCTCATTGGCCGATTATCGTATCGGCCGATATCAAAAACCGATATAATTTTATTGGGGAAAAAAATCAATTTGAAAAATGAATGAAAAAAATACACTTCCAACAAAAATATATATTTATTAACAATAAAAAGTATGTAACGTAAAATCAACTAAATTCTTTGACTAGTAATTGAAAATTAATAAAATAAAACCCTATGCGGATTGCAACTGTAAGGTAACATTATTTCACTTTACTAAAATACAAAAATAACTGATTAATACTGATAAATTAGTTTTGGTAGGTTGTGATGCAAAAACAATAAGCTATTACCAGCTTCAGAGAAAACGTGTTAACGGCCAATAGACCGATATATCGGTATATCGGTATTTGAAATATCGGTATCGGCCGATTATCGGTATCGGCTAAAATTTCGATATCGGTCGATCCCTATTCAAAACCACTTTCGCAATAAAAATATGGATGTACGAAGAGACTAGAACATTTTGTGCTGCTTCCTCGATATAACTTGGGAAATAAACAAATCGAACGAGTCTATTTCGTAAATTATGTCGCTGATTTGTGACCATATTATTGTTTGACGGATACTTCAAAGTGACGGGCGAAGTCAACATGCCTACTAAATTTTGTGCATAATCGGTAGAGCTCATGTAGAACTGGTCTTCATTATTGTTCAAACAACATTTTTTATCTAAATTAGAGAAAAATAGTGTACGTAACAGGTTAGGAAAAGCATTTCTTGTAACTCTGTGTTTAGCGGGATCTCGTTTCGCTCGTCCAACTGGATACGTAAATTGATTGATTGTCTTATTTACCCCAAGAAACATAGGTGTTTATAATAGGGGTACATAAACAATATACATAATGTTATACATACAATTATGGAATGATGATAAGATATAACAAGTAAAAAAAATACAAATAATCATGCAATATCTACCTTGTCTTTTATAAGTAGGTATTCAAATAAGAAATGGAACTTACAAAGTCTCTGAAGCAGATATGTTTTCAAGTTTATTTTGAATCTAGTCGCTTCCTGTATATTCCTCAATTGACTTGGTAATGAGTTGTATAAAACGATTCCTGTGTGAAAAATGGATCTTTTGCCGATATTTGACTTATACGTATTTGCAATTAGTAAATTTGATTGTCTTGTTCCATGATTATGAAATGAATTAATTTCATTGAAATTTAAATTCGAAATTTTCAATTTATATAGGACATATTGAATGAAACAACATATTTTAAGTATGTATAGTCATGTCAGATCTAATAAATCTCTAGGTTTGTATAAATTCAAGGTTGGTTCTAGAACATTTAAATTGAAAATACAGTTCAATGTTTCATTTTGTAATTTCATCAGTGGACTCAAACGTGAAATATTGTGATATGGATATTAGGTAGGACCTTTTAGGTGGTCAATACCATTCAAGAAGCTCTTTTAAAATGTTTCCTATCGTTTTTCTTTTTTTTCTGATAGTGCTAAGACATTGTGCTTCGCTCACCCTGTACAATATATTGTGATATTTGAATGAAAATATATAATTTCCATTTTGTATTCATTTGACTGTAAGAATAAAAATGGAATTTCATTTTTAAGTCAATAAAAAAATCAATAATAATTTTTTAATGATAATCGATTGCGACATCTCTCTTTTTCCTATATGAATATTTTTATTTAATCACGTTTACTCTTAAATAAAAGCAAAAAACGAGAAAATATTTCAAATAATGCGAGCGCTTCCAATTAGCGAACATAAGATAGAGAGAGATAGGTATCCGTAAACACTGCGGGTTGCCTGAACAATATTATTGCCTCACTCGTCGTACACAGAGGGTCCCTTCCAGTTGTTTATATTGAGTTCATTGCTCCAGGGTCAGTCATCTGACAGATCTTGCACGCGACCCATGATTTCGTGTGCCGAGACATGAAAAAATGATTTATAAACGCTCGTTCTCTTATGGTTTGGCAGTCTGTATCAACAATCTGCACAGATTAGCTCTTCAATTTCACTGACACTGGTGGATGAACAGGGGTGGATTAGTCCACAACTGAACCAGTTATAGCCATTTATCCACTTGAATTCTGTTATATTACGTACCCTGTACTATTTATATATTTTGTGGATAATAAATGTATTATTGTATTATTATTATTATTATTATTATTATTTGCTTCAAAATCGTTTGTGGTTGTGTTTGATTGTCAGTGCTTGTCATATAGGTCGCGTGCAAGAACTGTCAGATGACCGACCCTGGAGGCAAAACATTGACACACAACGTCACTTTTCTTATTTGTTTACAAGTGATCGAAATAGTTTTTCACAATTATTTTGGCATATGAATCGTATTTTTCCGCTATTCATCAATTCGCTCATGCCATCGCATTGTGCTGTTGTAAAATGCACAAAAACTGCAGCGGAAGATGAAGTAATCCCGATGATACATTATGATTTAAAAGTAAGTACCTACTATAGTCACTCACATATAGTTTTCATTTTTGAAATTTGGTTATTTCTCTGATTTCTCATCGGAATTCCTCCTGCAATAGGAGCTAATAGAAATATACCTGAAATTTCTAGAATAATGCAAAGATTGGATTCATGCAATCAATCGGGAGGACTGGTCTGACATGCTGACGATCGTGTGTGTTGTAGACATTTTCAATCTATTAGCAGTATTAGCTTGTATTGCAGAAGTGGCAGAAGGCAGAAGGAATGACAACATTTCATAATGATAACTATGTGAGATTACTATTTACCTGAAAAATCATATTCCCTAGTCTCTTGCTGCATTTTTTGTGCATTGTACAACAGCACAATCCGAAGGCATGCTTGAATTAATGAATAGCGCAAAAAACACGATTCGTATGCCAAAATATTGTGAAAAACTATTTCAATCCTTTGATTCCTCTGTAACCAAGTGAAAAAGGGAGGTTGTGTTTCAATAATTCACAGAAGAATGAGGTTGTGTTTCAATATTTTGCCTCCAGGGTCGATCATCGTGCACGCGACCTATTCCGAATTCAACTGGTCAGTACTGTCAGTAGATCCACTTACTCTGCTGAAAAGCTGGTGTTCCGAAATATAAAATAAAAAATACAGTGCTGTAATTCGGAACACGTTTTCATCAGTAATCAGCAGCAGTTGATCAGCTGGTGAAATTTGTCAGTTGTCATTGATCTGGCAGATTCTCCTGCTTGAGCTAAATAAATAACATACATTTTCTGATATCAAAATGATATTATTAATGTATTATTGATAAGCCACGACTTAATGTTCGAAAAACAACGGAAATGAATGCGTCATTCCTTTCCCCTCAAAAATAACAACAGTTCACTGAAGCCACACCACCTTTTGATAGACAGCAATTTCAGCAGAATGTTGAGTCGAAATATTTGGAATGAATAGTATATCTGCTCACGGGTATCTGTCACTTTCAGTCAATTTTTTTGATTTCGGAATGAAAATTCAGCAGATTCAGTACTGTCAGTTGAATTCGGAATATAGCCTGTTATACAAAAAACGTCAAAATAGCAGTGTCAAGTACATTTAGGAACTCTACCCTCCACCTACCTTCCGCTGACTATGAGATTGTCCCTCAGCTGGATGCTGAGCACGCTGCCTGGATGCTCCAACCATACTTTGACTCGCGCCTCGTTCGGGCTGCATCGGCGATCGAACAACCTAACGGAGCCGTCTGCGCAGCCGATCGCGCACATGCCCAGCTTCGGGCCGGGGCACATCTGCACACGAGAATTTCATTTCATTTATACAGGGCACAGATTGACTAATCTTACAGATGTACAGTGTGTCCAGTTTTCGATGCTTTTGCATGATATCTCAGTTATCTTTGGAGAGAGAACCTTGCAGTTTTCGCGGTCCTGTGCCACTTTTTTGTGAAACTCAAGATGGCCTAATCAGATTTTGCAGGACTTGTAGCAAAACAGGTCTCTGTGCCACGATTTCGTGCATATTCCGCGCGCCTCGGAGAAGGACACTTCCTCGAGTGCTTACAGTCATCTCTTGATCCCTTCACCCGTCGGAAGATGGCGCACCCGGTACTGTTTCGGTGGATAATTAAAACTAATATTTTGGTAGGAACCACTTTTTTTGTTCTTTTGTTTTATCAGGAACCCTTATCGCAGTGAGTGAATGCATCAGACTAGCTTCTTCTATTTTAAACCACCAAAGAAGTAACACACGCAATACCTACTGATAATTTTTGATTTTTGCACTCATCTATTTTAGAGAGCCTATGTTGTGCATTTAAACTCTTCAATAAGTGTTCAAAGTGTCGGCTGGTCTCATTTACAGGTAAGGAAAACTAATATTGCCATCATTACCATATTTGTCCAATTTTGCTGTGAAATACCGCCATTATACGGGGTCGTGTTTTACATGGCTAACATGGCTTGTCAGAATGAATCCGGACACTCCGAGCGGGTGGTTGGGGAACATTTTTTTTGACGTAGGTGAACGTGTTTTTTATATCTTTGTTAAAAATGTATTTTAGTCTTGAAAATGTTCGTGGAGTCTGTTTCTTTTGTGGCCGCTTTACCCGCCTGTTAATATTTTGTGCTATACCTTCGCTACAATGTTTTTCATTTACAGGGTGTTAAAACACAAATTGCCTGCTACGTGAATCAAATAAAGTTTATACAAATCTGGGAACGTCTCGAGTACTCTCTTATTGAGGACACCTGTAACCCAAAAGCACCCCTGAGATTAACGAGTTTCAACTCAGACTGTTTCCGTTTATGAGATACAGGGCGATTTTGAAAATTTATACTTTTTGGGCCCCCTCTATATCTACGAAGTTTATCAGCGAAAATGTCAAATCAAAATCTTGACCCATAGAGAATTTTATGCAGAATCCAGTGGCGCACAAAAATTTTTTTTTCGGGGTGTGGTTTTGAAAATACGACTCAAACTTATGATTTTTCAAATTGAACACCCTGTATTTTATAGGCTCATTAAATTCCTTATTTTTTCCCTTCGAAATAATATATGATGTATGAATATAACATCTTCAAAAATGTTAAAAAATCACTAAAACATTGAATTTTAATAGTGGGCTATGGGTTTTTCGAGGGATTTTCATATAAAGAAATTTACAATTGAAGGAATATTTCCTTTGATTGTTCCATGAAGGGTGAAATAACAATTTCGACACTAATTAACTTGCAATACACAAGACTTAGATACCTGATATCCACAAATATATAGTAATGAAAAGTTTATAATGTAGAATAAGCACCTGATGGAATATTTACTAAAACAATTGAATTTCGAAATTATTCAGTGATTTATTCATTGAATTGTTCAAATTGATGTCCATTTTTCATCACAAACTTTCTCAATACATATTAATCATTGAAAGATGTCTTTGTAATTCCTGGAAAACTGCCTCTGTTGTTGCACAAAATTCTTCAAGTATGTTGGGCCACTCACTGTATTAAGTAGTATTGAGAAAGTTTGTCAATTGTATGTTGAGTAAAATGGATATTAATTCGAACATGTCAATCTATTTGTTGCTATCAGGTACCCAAGTTTAGTGTTTTGTTATTTAATAAGTGTTGATATTGGTTTTGACCTCTCCATGGAAAAATTTTAAAGAGATATTTCTTCAATTGGAACGCTTTTCATAAGAAAAATCCATAACAAACTATCAAAATTCAATATTTCAGTGATTTTGAGCAATTGTGAAAATTTTATATTCATTCGTTATATATTATTTTGAAAACAAAAAAATAAGGAATTTAATGAGCTTATGAAATACAGGGTGTTCCATTTAAAAAATCATAAGTTTGAGTCGTATCTCCAAAACCATACCCCGAAAAAAAAATTTAAGTGCGCCACTGGATTATGCGTGAAATTTTCTATGCGATAAGATTTTGATTTGACTTTTTCGTCGAGAAACCTCGTGGATATAGAGGGGGTCCAAAAAGTATGAATTTTCAAAATCGCCCTGTATCTCATAAACGGAAACAGTCTTGCAAAATCTGATTAGGCCATCTTGAGTTTCACAGAAAAGTGGCACAGGACCGCGAAAACCGCAAGGTTCTATCTCCAAAGATAACTGAGATATCAGGCAAAAGCATCGAAAACTGGACACACTGTACAAGGTGATCAATCAAGGATAGCGAGCGTCCATATCTCATAAGATATTGGTCGAATAGATTTGAGAAAACAAAATCATGATAAAAGTCGCCAAGATAAATTGCTGGAAATTATTGGTTCGAGTTTGTCAAACGTCCGGTAGAGGGCGTAACAACCAACACCAGTAGAAAAATGGGAATTTTATAGAATTTTGTCTAATGAAAGTATATCAATAATATCATTTTCATATTTAATGACCATTTCCCTACATTTTGTGTCTGAAACGTTTTGTTCTATCAAAATAAAGTGGTGGGGGAAGTTCAATTGTTTTTTTTTAAACGAACCAAGATTTCTCCAGCTTATTTCGACCGATTTTAGCAAACTTAGGCCCATATGAAAGAGCATAATTTACCCTACAAAACGCTCATTTGGTTTCGAATTCTTGACTTCTGCTGTCACCGCTAGATGGCGTTAACTGAAATGTTAGCAAGTTTTTGAGTTTTTTTCATATACAATACCACAAGTGATAATATTTTGCCGGAAATCTTCGGCGATTGTTACGACAGCTTGTTGCCTAGTAATTTCGTGACTGACATTGTTATCAAAACTACGAGCCGTAGGCGAGTAGTTTTGGATCAATGTCATGAGCGAAATTAGAGCAGCAAGCTGAAGTATGTCAATCGACGAATATTTCCAGGAAAAATAATATCACGAGTTGTATTCCTATGACTATTTCATGATTGAATGAGACAATATATATAAGAAATAGGAAACATAATTTAAGTATATTCCAACTCTAACTGCGAAGAAGAACATAATGATAGTAATGAAATACAGAATTTACTTTTTTAGAAATAAACTACCTACTTATAGATATTCACAAAGTGGAATGTACAATTTTGATGAACAGTATTTTTTTTATTATCTTGGAGATGGTTGCTCTCAAAAGAGTGTATACAATTACTATCCAATTCAAACAAAATGAATTGATGTGACATTAATTAAAAAAAAAATATCGTCGCCGAGGGCTCGAACCATCGATCTTCGTATCCTCGCGCAACAACCCTAACAGTTGCGCTACATCAGCTAGTAATTATATCAGTCAGTCACAATAACTTGAGTAATTGAAAAAGATTACTTCAAAAAGGAATTTGAATTCTATTATTGTTGTGTCAGACCGTCATCAAATATGCAAACTTTTTAAATTACACATGAAACGTCCAGCCAGAATAAAATTATCTCGCCTTTCGTACAAAATATCTCACTAACGCGAATTATAAGTAAATGAAATAAAGTAGGAACTTCAGATTTGAATCCAAAGCAATCTTGACCAGACACGATGTCAAAATTTTATCGCTGATAAACGAGGTTAGTTGGTCACGTGTGGGTCAATTCGGCTTCTGTATTGGTAGAGCAAGTCCGATAAAATTTAATAAACAAAAAATATCGCTAGAATACAGAAGAAACCATGAAAATGGTCGATTCTGATTGGTTCTCGAGATCAAGAGTGGAATAGTAAAAAAAAGAAAATTTAATGGTATTTTATTAGATTTTTACATGTTTCGAAAGAGGATAAATTTCTCTATAATTAAATGAAAATAGTTCATCATCTACCTTTTTTCGAACCGTTCGTATTGACCAAAATATAATTTTATTACTTTAAAAAATGGCTCGCCACTGTTTTTTATCAAAATAAAAATCAGTTTTGAAATCTCTTATTAGTTGCTAACAAAAAGTACCTATTGACTTTTTTTCGTTAGACAAATGGCTTTGGATTGAAAAAATAAAATAGGTTTACATGGGGCGCCCGTTCACAGAGGATCCTTTCCAGGCGTACCTCAGTGCTTCGATGCTTCAATATCGATTCACGTCGAGGTATCGATCGTGGGTTCGAGTCCCACGAACGCAGACTTTTTCTGATGGCCTAAGAAAGTGTTTGGGATCACACGTTAAAAGATAAGGCCACCGTCATTCCTTGCTCGCACAAGACTTTCGAAGACTTCTGAGGGTTGCTCGTAAGGGGGCAACCGAATGACGGATAGAACAATTTTACAACAATTTTAGAACAACAATTTAGGTGTTCATATTGAGTTCATTGTGTAATGGCCAACTCAGCTGATATTTGTTTTCGTATGTGGCGCTGTGTTGGCTTTTTGTAGCAGAGCTACCAACTAATAGAGTCACTAGATTAAATTTATCAAGTTACACATCTTGCATTGTGACGAAAGCACCATAGTCATCCCGCGCTTTTTTATTCAAAATTGTTTGAATTTGACAATAAACTTTATCAACGTCACAATTGAAATGGAATTTCGTGAACTATTGAGAAAGAAGCATGAATGAAAATGTCCTGTTGTGTTACGGTTTGCGGGAATTACGATGAAAATAATATCAACTATTCTCTTATGAATGGAATTGTATGAAACGGCCTGGCTGGATGGAAAATTAATTCGAAAACAACCAAAATTTGTGAGGTACATATGTACAGTATGATGCAAATGTATGGAATAAATTCATCTCAAAACAAGACGACTTCCGAAAAAAATCCAAAAACTAGACTTCAGAACTTTATTAATTGATGTATTTTTTTAAATAGACGACCCTTCGTTGTTCAATTCTCAGTAGCAGACCTCTGCAAGATTCAGTTAATCGAATGATAATCCATTTTAATCTCAATTTTCTTATGCAAAATTTTGACTGTTGAATAGACGATCAGTAGACCTTTCAAACGAGGTGTCACATGACCCCTGTTTTCATTTGAAAAAATCGTTCATTACGTCATTGCTCCAACCCCGGTGACGTAACATCTCTCATATGGATATCATGAGATGAGGCTTCAAAAATGAAACCTCACGTGTTTTTGGAATTTTTTCAAATGTCGCCCATTTCTGAAATAATGAATTTATTCCATACATTTGCATCATACTGTATATTAAGATTCACTTCTTATAACAGCAGATTAGAATGAAACTATATTTTGGGCCCATTTTCGGACAGACGATTTTAATAGGACAGTGCGAAAATTCATACAGTCTACTCCACCGACACTATACTTTAATGTAAGCAATTCATAGAAGGGGCATGTTTCGAAGCTTCAAAGCTTCATCATCAGCAATAAGTTACATACCACTGTTATGGAAGAAAAAAGTTGTGATCACATATTTATAAAAACAAAAATGAAAATTGTTACAACATTAATAAAACAGGGGACAGCAAAATGCGGATCACACGTTATAACATGCCAAAAGCTTATCAAGAAATATTATTATTATTAATATCACTTTATGTTCAATTTACCTGTATATTGTCGCGAATGAAGTCATCGCCGTTAATGGTTGAGAAATCGTAGTTTTTTCTATAGTTCTCGTGGCATATGCTGGAGAAAGTTGAGTCTATACAGGTAGCTGCTTTATCGGTACCTGTCAAAATATTATTGATCACTATCGATAACAATAATGATAATATAAATATAGGCTGTCCCATGAAAAAGAGACACTTGAGGTGATATCTTCGACTCACCCTATACACATCAATAGTGACTTACCAGTAGGAAGGTCCATAGCTCTCAATTCTCGTTCGGTATCCCAAAACCTTATATTTCTGGAATCACCGCACGTGATCAGAGTTTGGGTCCACTGCTCCCAAGTCATTAGTATGCCTAAGAAATGTCTTAATTACATTTTTTCTCAGAATATTCAAGGTTAAGGTAAGGTTTGGTTAGGTTTGGTCAGGTTATTATTGATTCACTATCTACTGACATTTAATTGGAACAAATAGAGAGTGATCAGAATTCTGAATCCTGAACCACCCTGTATTTGTTTCAATCAAATGTTAGTAGATAGGAAATTGAAAGTTGAGATAGGGACAAGTAAGCCGTTTTGACCAATTACGAATAGTTTCGGCAGAAAATAATCCTTAAGTTGAAAAACCTCGATTTTTCACACCGTATATCTCTGTAATCATTCCCGCTAGACCTCAAGTATGATATATTGATGAAATCAGCTCTTCAGCGAAAATCTGGACATGCAATGAAATACAAGATGTTATTTTTTTAATATCAAAGTAGCTACTAATTTTTGGTGAAAGCGGAAACACCGCATAATTGAAATTATTTTAGAAATACAGGGTGCGGCACCGAAAACGAAACAGATCGAATATCTTATAGACACATGTGTTGTGAAAAAAATGCAAAAACACGTCGATTTGTAAACCAAGGGGGACATCTTTCTACCATAACCTCAACTGTCATACCTCTCTCTCCTCCCCTTGGTCACTATCACCCATACAATTTAAATAGGGAAAGCACTAAGTGTGACACATCACTGAAAAGGTTATTTGATAAGGAATTCAGCCATGTGAGTGTTCGCTACGTAACTTTTTATTTTGGCGCCCTCTTGCGGGAAAAACAACTGTTCCGTATTCCAAAGTATGATACTTCATTTGAAAGCTACTTTGAACAATTCAGAAAAAAAGAATAAAAATTTAAAAAATGACAGTGTATGAACTTAAAAATTGGAAAGGCTTGCATAACTTTTACTCCAATCAATCCAAACTACAATAATTCACAATAGCTGCTCAAAGTGTTCTCCATTAACTGCCATACATGAGTATAAGTTAGTCTCGAAACGTTGTCTGACGTTTTGGAGCATTTCTGGAGTTATTTGACGACATTCGTACCTTTGAATAAAAATTGACTTACTACGCCTATGTTTTGGTACAATAAAAAACCTTTTGTTTCAGTGCTTAGTTGTGTCGGTTTATTGTCAATAGTACTTCAGGTATATTAACGAGTAAAACATAAAAATGGTTTATAGTATTCAGGATAGAGTAGAAATAATTGAATATTATTTGAAAAATAATGAATGTGCCAACACAGCCAGTAGAATGTTCAATGAGCAACACCCAAACAAAAACGTTAATCGTAAATACGTTTTGGAGCTGATTTCAAAATTTCGACGAACGGGATCTGTGGCAAATAAAAAACGTCAAATTGAAAAGCCAGTAAGAAATGAAGCAGTAGAGGTAGCCGTTTTAGGACAGGTTGTTGCGGATCAAACTCTTAGTACACGAAAGCTTGCCGTACTATCTGGAGTAAGTCAACGTACCGTCGAGCGAATTTTGAAAGCTCACAGATTCCATCCCTATAAAATTAAACTGGTTCAGGAACTTAACGAAGACGATTTTGATCGTCGCTTACAATTTTGTGAAATCATGAGTGAACGTGCTATACGAGATCCAAATTTCCTTTTCAACATTTGTTTTTCGGATGAATGCAGTTTTTATCGCAACGGGACTGTCAATCGTCATAATTGTCGGTATTGGTCAGATTCCAATCCAAGAGTGTTTCATCAAGTACATACTCAACACCCAGAAAAGTTAAACGTTTGGGCTGGAATATTTGGCGATCGTGTTATTGGTCCATTTTTTTTACCAGGTAATTTGACTGGGGACATGTATTTGGAATTACTCGAAGATACCGTTGATCCAACGTTAACAGACATAATAGAAAACGATAACCGATACCTTGAAGATCACCTAATATTCCAACAGGACGGAGCTCCTCCACATTTTGCTGCAGCAGTTCGTCAGTATCTGAATGAAAGATTTCCTAGACACTGGATTGGAAGAAGAGGATTCATTGAATGGCCCCCCCCGATCTCCCGATTTATCCCCCTTAGATTACTTTTTGTGGGGCCATTTAAAAAGTAAAATATACGCCACTCAGCCAGGTTCTTTAGACGAGTTACGTCATCGTATTATTACCGAATGTCGTCAAATAACTCCAGAAATGCTCCAAAACGTCAGACAACGTTTCGAGACTAACTTATACTCATGTATGGCAGTTAATGGAGAACACTTTGAGCAGCTATTGTGAATTATTGTAGTTTGGAATGATTGTAGTAAAATTTATGCAAGCCTTTCCAATTTTTAAGTTCATACACTGTCATTTTTTAAATTTTTATTCTTTTTTTCTGAATTGTTCAAAGTAGCTTTCAAATGAAGTATCATACTTTGGAATACGGAACAGTTGTTTTTCCCGCAAGAGGGCGCCAAAATAAAAAGTTACGCAGCGAACACTCACATGGCTGAATTCCTTATCAAATAACCTTTTCAGTGATGTGTCACACTTAGTACTTTCCCTATTTAAATTGTATGGGTGATAGTGACCAAGGGGAGGAGAGAGAGGTATGACAGTTGAGGTTATGGTAGAAAGATGTCCCCCTTGGTTTACAAATCGACGTGTTTTTGCATTTTTTTCACAACACATGTGTCTATAAGATATTCGATCTGTTTCGTTTTCGGTGCCGCACCCATAGAGCGGGTTCGTTTATGAAATCACATCATTTTTCAGAACGATCCATTTGTTGGTTCGCCAGGTACAGGGTGATTAACTAACGCTTTCAACACTCACTATCTCGAAAACAAAATCTTGAATTAGATGTTTTTTGTACTCCCATTCCATATACGGGGGCGTGTGAAAATGTTCAATTATTTCAAATGGAACACCCTATATTTTATTGCATATTTTGAAAGTGATTTTTGCTGAGTTCAAATATACATAATTTTCATACATTCCATTGAGTAATACTGGGCGAATCAAAGGAATATAACTTGAAATTCACATTGTGGTCGTGAGATCTTCTAATTTAATTCAAGCATGCTGTCAGGTCAAGTGACAATCGACTTTTGGACAATCTTCTGGTTGCAGCTCAACTTGAGTTGAATTCGATGATTTCATGACGAAAATTTCCATTGATCTCAAGTTTTAGTCCTTCAATTTACCCAGTATTTCTCCATGGAATGTATGACAACTAAACTGCGTGACTCAATTTTGAAATTAAATATAAAAAATACTAGTCCGATTCTGGAACGGTGTGTTCCATATTGTTTAATAATCATTCATGAATGAGATGGTCTACCTACTCCGGCCATGAAGTTTGTGTTTTCAGATATACAGGGAGAAACATAGACCCATTACACAAAAGAATATTTTCAAAGTTATCCCAATCATATGGAAAAATTTTGGGATTTTTTTCGAGAGCATATTATGAATGCTTGATGTGTTTTGCCGAAACGGTTTGGAGATTTTTCCGCTAGCATACTTCATCAACATGCAACATCTCTTTTTATGGAAAATTGACGTTTCTTGAAATGTCTTCAAGAGTTTGTTCATGAAATCAGTACAGGATGGGATTCATCAATGAAAATTCTTTGTAATTGAGCGAATACCGATCTACAGGGTAATTCGAGATTCTAAAAAACTTGAAATTCAGTTATACATATTGTGATTTCAACTTTGAATGCTCTATATATTGTTGTAGAATGATTTATATCATTCCTGTTATTATTTTTGATATACTGAAGACATGTTCAAGAATGATAACAGGAATGAGGAGCATTCAAAGTTCAAATCACAGTATGCACGACTGAATTTCACGTTTCTCTAGTATCTCGCATCACCCTGTAGATCGATATTCGCTCAATTCAAAGAAATCGAAGTGATGAATTCCTCTTTGGATCGATTTCATGGAAGAACTCTGTTATTTCATAAACAGATCAGCTGAAATTAAGGACATTTGAAAGAAACGTCAATTTTTCATAAAAAAAGATGTTGTTAATAAAGTATGCTAGCGAAAAATCTCGAAACCGTTTCGGCAAACCACATCAAGGATTCAAAATATGCCCTAGAAAATGATTCGAAAATTTTTCCATGATTGGGATAACTTTGAAAATATTCATTTTTGTAATGGGTCAATGTTTCACCCTGTGGATCTGAAAACAGGAACTTCATGGGTAGAGTAGGTAGACCATCTTATTCTTGAACGAATATTACACAACATGGAACGAACCGTTCCAGAATCGGACTAGTATTTTTTATAATATTTGATTTCAAAATTATGTGAAATATTCAGGTGAACCACTTTATTTGTCATGCAGTTTATATGTTTTTGTAAACAGCAATAATCACTTTTTCAAGACATGCGATAAAATATAGGGTATTCCTTTTGAGAAATTAAACATTTTCACTCCACCCCGTATATACAGGGTGGGCCACCAGTAACGCCTCGGTCTCTAGAAGGCTAACCACTTATCTTCTTGGAATTCTTCCTCTCTAGGAAGTTGCATGTCAACATAGGCTACCATTTAAAATTATTTCGAAACATACAGGGTGTCCCCAAAAAACATAAAACACTGAAGCCTATATATTATTTCATTTTGAGATTCTCCCTGATTAGCTGATTTCAACGACCCATCATACTTGGGGTCTAGCAGTTATAATTACTGAAATATAGGGTGTGAAAAATCGAGATTTTCCAAGTTCAAGAATTGTTTGTGTCGAAACTATTCATAATTGGTCAAAACGGCTTACATGTCCCTATCTCAACTTTTGATTAACTATCTACTGATATTTAATTGGGACATATACCGGGTGATCAAGATTCTGAATTCTGCACCACCCTGTATTTGTTTCAATTAAATGTCAGTAGATAGTTGATCAAAAGTTGACATAGGGACATGTGAGCCGTTTTGACCAATTATGAATGGTTTAGACACAAACAATTCTTGTACTTGGAAAATCTCGATTTCTCACACCCTATATCTCAGTAATTATAACTGCTAGACCCCAAGTATGATGGATTGTTGAAATCAGCTCACCAGGGAGAATCTCAAAATGAAATAATATACAGGGTGTTCGATTGAAAAAAGTTCAACTTCAGTGTTTTGTGATTTTTGGGGACATCCTGTATGTTTCAAAATAATTTCAAATGGTAGCCTATGTTGACATGCAACTTCCTAGAGAGGAAGAATTCCAAGAAGATAAGTGGTTAGCCTTCTAGAGACCGAGGCGTTACTGGTGGCCCACCCTGTAGAATAGGGATTAAATGTTTGAAGGGCATCATTCGGAAGAGAAAAACATCTGATTCGATATTTTGTTTTGGAGTTTTCAATATATTAATGAGTTTTCGAGATATTGAATGTTTAAAGCGTGAAATCCATAGTCAATCACCCGTGCGTCTAACGAACCGTTTCAATCAATCACCCTGTACATATTTTTAGAGACGAGAGAAAACCACAAAATTACGACAATTAATCAACCTTGCCGAGTTTCCAACACCTCTTCCTGTTCACTGGGAATCTTCAAAGAAAATTTCAAAGAAAACTTCAAAGAAAACAAAACAACTCACCGGAATTGTTGCCCTTGGAATCGGAGACCGCCTGCCAAGCGGTGACCAATTTAGGCTCACGACTGACGCCGACGTCGGGACGCCACAATCTGACGCCGCCGTCTTCGGCGCCTACCATAAGCATGCCGACGTCGTGGGCGTTGATCCACTCCAATGACGTCACTCTGCCGGAGCGCGAGGATTTTATTTGTCCGGATGTGGTTTTCGCTCCGGTGCCCCAGTCGAATATGCTGAAAAAATCAGTTCTTTCGACGATCGTACGAGAAGTTCAACTTTTTTGCACACTATATAGTATGCAAAATAGTTATCGTTCACCAAGGTAGTGTAGAATATCATTATTATTACCCTGGGACCAAGATTATATCCCGAGGAGCAGATTATATCTTGCAACAGCAAATAGTACGTTGAGCCCGTCCACACTTGAGAGACTAACTATACAGGGTAACTCACGGTCCATGGTACGTTAGACGTTTACGGAGAATGGGACATAGGATCATTCTGAAATTTTGGTTACTCACGTAGTTGCTCTTGGTCTATCGATCTAAAATATTTTCAGCTCTGCGGCGTTGCCGCTTCTATCGAAAAGTAGCAACAACTTTGTTATTTTAAATGGAACACCCTGTATTTTATTGCATTTTCAGATTCTCTCTGGAGAGCTGATTCCATCGATGTATCACACTTGGGGTCTAGCGGAAATGATTACAGAGATATAGGGTGTGAAAAATCGACATTTTTCAACTTTAGGAATTTTTTTTGTCGAAACTATTCATTATTGGTCAAAACGGCTCACATGTCCCTATCTCAACTTTTGATCAACTATCTACTGACATTTGATTGAAACAAATACAGGGTGGTGCAGAATTCAGAATCTTGATCACCCGGTATATGTCTCAATTAAATATCAGTAGATAGTTAATCAAAAGTTGAGATAGGGACATGTAAGCCGTTTTGACCAATTATGAATAGTTTCGACAAAAAAAATTCCTAAAGTTGAAAAATGTCGATTTTTCACACCCTATATCTCTCTAATCATTTCCGCTAGACCCCAAGTGTGATACATCGATGAAATCAGCTCTTCAGAGAGAATCTGAAAATGCAATAAAATACAGGGTGTTCCATTTAAAATAACAAAGTTGTTGCTACTTTTCGATAGAAGCGGCAACGCCGCAGAGCTGAAAATATTTTAGATCGATAGACCAAGAACAACTACGTGAGTAACCAAAATTTCAGAATGATCCTATGTCCCGTTCTCCATAAACGTCAAACGTACCATCGACCGTCAGTTACCCTGTATAGAGTGGCCGACAATAGACCTCAAAAATGGCTGCCGTTTCCGAAATGTCATACGTAGTCAAATCACAGAATAGCTAAACATCTGAGGGGTATCAACGTATCTCCTATGTAGTAATGAATTTGTGCCTTCGAAGTGTCCACCTGATGTAAGCTTTAGATATTTAATATTTTCATTTCATCATCTAAATAATCCGAAACTTACAAGTACCAAAAGACGGATTCTAATAGTTAATATAAAAGGTACTGACCTATAGAAGTTTCATGTCTGATTATTGGTGTGTGTGTGACATAGAATGCATAGTATGCTGGGAGAATACAAGACAGGCGGATGCATCCCCATATTTGAGGTGTGACCAATCAAAAAGTGCATCCTATTGTCACCACTCTATTTTATAAAGACACTCTAGTCTCCACCACACAAAATACTGACAGGGATACAGAAAGCTGATCTGATTTTGTGGTTATGTATGCTTCTATTTACCAGTTTTACTTCTATCGATTTTTGATCTCCATTTATTCGTAAGGATGAGTCTACAGTCTATAGTTTCTTTTGTTTGTGACTTTTCTGTCTGTTGTAATACCCAACAAATTTAGTTTGTAATATTATAATTACAAGGTTCCAAACATAACCTGAAGAATGAAACCACACAAACCTAAAAAATCTGAAAACTTCAACACTATGTGTATCGGTAACGAAGGGTTTGCGGACACACACTTATAGAAAAAAATAGTCTTATTTTGTCGTAGAATATAAGTCCCTGAAATATTGATATTGAGTTGTGAAACATCCTGTATAGATAGATCATGTTCGATTTGTTGAGCAGTTTATTTGATTCTCCAAATATTTATATGCATGAAACAAAAACACACGTGCATTTTTTTATGTTCTCGTTCCCACGAAAAGGGATATTCTGTGATGTTGAGAGAACATCGTGAGAAACAAGGGAAATAAGGTAGGAATTGGTGTTCTTCTTAAATTTCTCGAGGTAATATGCCTCGGGGAACACCTTCCTTGGCTATGTGTTCCAGAGCCTCGCTGTTCGTTGGATGAACGAGTCTTTGGAAACAGATGTTCTGCAGGTCTCCAAAGTGACCACGAAGGGGTGCGAAGCCTCAACTCGACGGGTTATTCTCGCGGGGATTGCCAAGGGAGGAATTGTTGATATTTCAGAAGAGCATTGTCCATGAAAATATCTATAAAATAGAGCCAGATCGCCAACTTTCCTACGGTGTTCCAGAGAAGTAAATGAGCTTGTGAGCGAGACATCACACACGCGACGAATTGATCTTTTTTTGACAGAATCCAACAGTTTCAGGGTATGTTTGGGTGCTGCACTCAAAATATGGGAACAGTATTCCAGGACAAGTCGGATCTGTGCCTTATAGATCATAAGCAGCTGATTGGAAGTGAAATAGCTCCTGGACAGAAACAGAAAACCAAGTTTTTGGGACGCACTTTTAGCAATTGATCTCACGTGAGTTTCCCAAGAAAGGTGTTTGCTGATAGTAATACCAAGCATCGAAATGGATGTCTTCAAAGGTATGGTTACTACTGACAAGCTTCTGTTGGGCACAGTGAGATCGGCCTTTCTAGAGAAGAGGCATGCTTGTGTTTTGTTTGCATTGAAATCTACCAAGTTATTGGATCATTCGAGAATAGTTGCCAAGTTTATATTTATGTTGTCAACATTTTTTCTTCGTTCGTTTCTGATTTGCCTGGCTGGTATTGGAGCCCTGGAAGAGAAGGCGGTATGGAGGGTACTATCATCCGCGAAGCTGTGTACTGGACATGAAGTTGCTTCCAACAGATCGTTGATATGGAGTAGAAATAGTGTTGGTGCTAGAATTGATCCTTGCGGAACACCAGCATTACCGATAGAAAAAAAGATTTTTTGTAATTCGCTAGATTCAATCAATATTTTCAACAGAAGGAACTATATTATCACAATTGAAACAGAAAACCCTACAAGTTTAGTTTGTAATATTGATTACAAGGTGCCCAACATAACCTAAAGAATGAAACCGAACAAACCCAAAAAATCTTTAAACTTCAATACTAAGTGTATCGGTAACGAAGCGGTTATGGACACACTGGAAAAAAAAGTCGTATATTGACCTAGAAAATAAGTCCCTGAAATCTTGAAGTCTTGAAACATCCTGTATAGATAGATTATGTTTAAATTGTTGAGCAGTCCTTGAAATCTTGAAGTCTTGAAACATCCTTTATAGATAGATTATGTTTGAATTGTTGAGCAGTTTATTTGATTCTCCAAATATTCATATGCATGAAACAAAAACACACGTGAATGACCCTGTATTTCATTTTACATTACATACATTGAATAAATTTCCACTTCTCGCTATGTATCGGCATATCCTTAGTCATAGATAAATGACTTGTTTGGTTTTTATCGGTTAGGTAGGTTACGTAACTGAAAATTAATCATCGAGGTGATGAATCGAAAGACAAGCATCAGTCTCACATTAAATTTCATCGAGTACGGTCGATTAAAGAGGTTAAAAAAAATCAAGCGACACAATGGAGTTACTCGTTCAATTTAGTGATTATATTAGTGCATTTGTGAGAGATGTTGTGTGTGTGTGTGTAGTGTGAAGTTTAAATGTTGTGTTGTGGAAAATTTTCTAACATTGCAAAGTGGACTATCTCGTTGAAAACTGTTCGTTTCAAGATGGTAAGTGTTTTTGCATTGTTTCATCATGCCTCACGTGATATACGCTGGGTCCAAGATAAGGATGTCTATCATTCGATCGTTTTTATTTTTTTTCTGGCGTTATTTGAAGAGATATAGGGAAACAAAATACACTTTTTTGTTGCCACTTTTTCAACTCTACAAAACAGCGTTGACAGATTTTCCGTGCGACGTTTCGTTTCGGAGAAACCATCATCAACTCTACCTCTTGATAGACTTCCCTAACTAGGATACCCCTTCTATATATGTATACAGGGTGTAACATAAGTACGTTGAAATATTCAAGTGGAGTGTTCCTGAGACAATTTCGAGAAAAACGTCTATATAAACTTTTGGCTGGAAATGCTTCATTTCGGGGATACAGGGTGTTGAAATACAGAGAACAAATCATTTTTCGATAAACATTTCATAAAAAAAAAAGTACTTTTTCTGCAACCGACACAAAAGTCGTCCATTTTAATACCAAAATTAGCTCTTGAATTGACGTTTCTATTACTGACACAAAAATGGGTTTGTTGCTAGGCAACACATTCAGTTCCCAAGAGCTAAAGTTGAACTTTATGATGTTATAGAGGTCAACAAGAATAAACAACATTGTTACGATTTGTTATTTGCGTTGGGACGCATACCTGTTTTTTTTTACGCATTCGGCAGATTTGGCATTCCATACCCATGCTGGAGATGTAAATATACCTTATTATAGTTGAGTATTTTTGTGTTGATCAGGGAAGCCTTCAAGATTCGCATACTTGCTTGATCTGTATTTCATTCGTTATTCTCGGGATGGATAACTTGTTTTTGAATAATCACGGCCAGCAATAGTTTTCTGTCTCAAACAACGATATTGTTCACCTCCATTTGAATATCAATACCGAATACAGTGGAGTATGGAGAGAAATAAATAATCGCTATCATTATGGTTGATATGCTCACTAACCTAACATTTTCCACGTCTTGTTCCAATACCTGGCACTGGCGCGGTATTTGCCATTAGAGCACCTGGTCCATACACAAATATGTCACTCTGTGGTTGTATTTATATTGAAACTAAAATTCGAGCATACTTGAAAATTGAATGAACCTGCTGTTAATGCAGGTAGAATATTCTAACCCCACGGATTATTTGTTGCATTGCATACATATGGCACGGCATTGGTGGTTACTTCACATATTTATTCGAGTTAATTGTTTCGGTTGCAGAAGAAATAGCATGTTTCCTTCGGATCAAAAGTGACTTTGACTCGCAAATATTGCTTTTGCTCGGCTTCGTTGAACGCTCCGTCTCGCAAATGCAAAATTCGCTTGTCATACATAGTGTTACTTTTGATCCTAATAAAACAATCTACTATTATTTCGACCTACCACATACTTAGTTTTGTGAAGTTCTCAGTAACTTTATACTTAGCGCCCTAGGAGCTAAGTAACATGCATCGATATAGAATATTGTAAATATCTCCAAAACGATCACCTCCAGAGTTTTGAGGAAGTGTACCTATTTAACTTGGAAAATATATGGAAATGAGGTTTTTCCATGAAAAGTACCAAAAGTTTACTGTCAAAAATGTTAGGGCAATTAGAAATACTTAAATAATGTCAACGTACCCAGCGACTTCTAGATGTTAAATGAAAATCAATACGAAAATATGATTTTTCACGTCAAGAAAACCCCGGATGCCATATTTCGAGCAAATAACTTGCGAAATTTATTTTCAAAAAGCGAACACACTTGAATATTTGAACGTACTTATATTACTTCAGTTTACTATATTATTATGAAGATGTGATAAATTGCTTAAATATTCGTAAATCATGATTTGTAGATCTCAAACAATGTGGAAAGATTCCTAGTTGCTTATTTATCGATTGAATAATATTTCCTTCATGCAGGTGATGAGACAAAAGCGTTATTAATTCACAACATAGGAGATTCAATGTCAAAATATTTCATGACCTAAAAGAAAGAAGCTATGATATGGTTATTTATTAGTGATTATTTCAGCTTTGTCAAAATATGTCTTATACTCCATAAAAAAACATATAAATGTTAGTTAGAGACTTGGCAACATTTGTTGAATACTGAGAACTGACAAGACAACGCCCATAATCCTTGCCATGTTGCCACGTTCACTGCACCGAACTGTGTGGAGTATGAATAAATATAATTATACTTATTATTTATACACCATTATTGATAGCACTAAGCACAAAAGAGGAAATATTTCAACGCAATGGATTTTAATGGCTAATTAAGAATATTACCAATACATAAATGAACATTTATGAATTCAAGTACCCAATCGTATTTCAACATATGGCAACTGTGCAATTATCTGCATCTACCTCGGCATCTACTTACGAAATCATGACGTCAGTTATGCGGTGAATTTCTAGCCGTTTGAAAATTACCCTGGTATTATTGATGATTTTAGAACCTTGAAATCTATCGAAAAAATCTTGAAAAATATGGAATTGAAAGGTAGTTGAGTGATGATTCTATTTGGAAAATGAAAGAAATATAGTCTACTTACCTATGGCAAATAATTTGCAACAAAAAAACATTTGACTGGTGACACAAATCTTTGTACAGGGTGCGCCTCTTAAAATGGAACCCCCCCTTAACTCTTTTGTTTTCGGAGATATGAAAAAATGTTAAATAAAAAAGTTGTTCGAAACGACCCAAACTTTTATTTCGTGAAGTTGTTTCATATACAGGGTCATTCGTTTTTCCAGAAAGGACATCAACTTTGATTTTTTCAATGGAACACCTTATATATTTTCCAACAAGTCGATAGATCTTTTTTTTCTGATTCCAAAAATATATATGAGTTGCATATTCGGATGAGAAATAATTGAGTTATTGATGATCAAAGTTGACCAGAATACCGCTTTATGAATCTTCACTTTATAGGTAATATCATCTAATGTAAGTTGAACATAGTGGGCTTTGAGATAATGTTTATAAATTGTTTGAGCTCCATGTTTATCATGAATTTGAAAACGTTCGATTTCTATAGAAAAAAAAAAAAAAATAGGTTACAGTTTGAATGAAAGATGCGAAATTTTGGAAATATACATTTCTTGCGGGAAAAATGCAACCGCTGCTCGTAGAGAATATGCGCATCGGTTTGGTTATCGTCCACTTCCATCATTGAATACCTTCAAGAGGATCTTCGAAAAGTTCAGACGAGATAGTGTTAATTTGGGTGATATGAAGAGGAATCGGCAAAAAACGGTACTCATAGAAGAGACAGGGGAAAATATATTACTTTATTTCATTGAAGACCCTAGTCGTTCGACAAGAATGGCTGCAAATTACTTCAATATATCCACGACAAGTGTGGGACGAGTTTTGAAGAAGCATCATATGAAGCCATATAAAGTAATGCCAGTGAATTATTTGTTTCCTCAAGGTCATCCAAATCGTTTACGATTTTGTCATGAAATAATTGAGACATAATCGCGATGAAAATTTTACTAAGAACATTTTATTCACGGATGAGTGTTCCTTTTCAACTTCAGGAGTGTTTGATAGGAAAAATGAGCATAACTGGGCTACGGTTAATCCTAGAGTAATGAAACCGATTAAAAAACAAGGCCGGAAAAGTGTGAATGTCTGGTGCAGTGTTTATAACACTAAAGTAATCGGTACCATCTTCATTGATGGCAGTCTTACGGGGCAAAAATATTTGGATATGTTGCAAGGTGATATTGAGAACTTGCTTGATGAAGCAATCCCTTTGAATAGACGAAACCAATTGGTATGGCAGCAGGATGGTGCACCTCCTCACAATGGAATTGAAGTCACGAACTACCTCAATGCGAGTTATGACACTTGGATTGGAATGCGAGGACCAATATTTTACCCGCCCCGTAGCCCAGATCTGACGTCTTGTGATTTTTTCCTGTGGGGAGCGCTGAAAGACAAGATCTATAAACATGATATTCCAGATACTGACTTCTTGAAAAATAAAATAACAGAAGAAATTCAATTATTGAATAATGATCCAATATTATTCGAAAGGGTTCGCCAAAATTTTATAGCAAGGTGCCAACTCTGCATTGACCAGAATGGCGGAATTTTTGAAAATTTGTTGTAGATAGCTCTAATGTGTATTCACAATCTCATATAGTTCATTCAATAAATATTGTTTATAAAGATTCATTCAAGTTTTGTTGTCAAGAACTCTTGATGCTATTTCGACATCTACGCATACGTCACTGTTATAGTGATACCAAATCTATCCACATAATGATTTGTAGTTTATTGACTTTTCCATGGAATATTTTTTCAATGCCCACGTTGTTCAACTATGATATAAAGTGAGAATTCATGAAGTGGTTTTTTGGTCAGCTTTGATTATCAATAACTCAATTATTCTTCATCCGAATATGCAACTCATATATATTTTTGGAATCAGAAAAGAAAGCTCTATCGACATGTCGGAAAATATATAGAGTGTTCCATTGAAAAAATCAAAGTTGATGTTCTCTCTGGAAAGTTTGGGTCGTTTCAAACAACTTTTTTATTTAACATTTAACATCTGTACTGAGTCATTCAATCTCGATGTCTCGTATCAATCACGGGAAAGAATGTAAATTTGTTTGCAAAAGAAAAAAATATTAAAATTGTAAATATTATCAATGGAAACTTACGCGAAATTGTCATTTCCTGCTACGGCGATCTGCTGATCGAAAGGATGCAATTTGAGTAGACTAGGCGGCACTGCGGTTCGGATGTGGAAAACTTGCGATTCGATTTTGGAACCCAAAGCTTTCCGTTGTTCATCGCTGGCTTCCGTTCTAATATTATTGTTCCTAATAATAATAATAATTATGATAATTTATTGACACAGCGTTTATAGACACGTCACGATATGTGAGATCAGTTACCTACAAGACCGAAGTTCATAAAATTACCACAATAAAGTACATCAATTCAAATTCAAAATACAAATACATGCTCAAATTCTTTGGCGTTACCAAAATGAAACACCTTATCACAAAAAAAATAATGAATTCAGTGTTGAAATTTCACAAGTTTGACAATCATTAAAATCCAGAAAATATGTATGAACAAAGTCCATGACACTACAAAGGCCCACCTATTTTTCACAACTATTGAAAAGAAAAATGATAAATGTCATACAGTTTGTTTTTAATTAAAATATGCTTCATGAGCTCCTCAAATTTTTTATTGGCAATATCTTCCATTCAGATGAAAAATCGTAATCATTTCCAAGGAAGGCCCTTGAAATGCATATTCTTTTTAGAGCTTTTAAATAGAAACTTTTTGTAAAAAAACTTTTTTACTATTAATTTATCCATCAGTTCATACCTACCTCGTATGTCTCCAGTCTTTCTCGTAAAAAACTGCTGATTCAGTGTCATTCGAAATCTTGTCTTTCTTATTGGACTGCGCGAACCTTTTGGAAGACCACTCGATGAATTTCGTCCTGACCAACGGTTTGCGGCACAGCTGGACCTTGTCCTCGCTGTCTTCGACAATCGCATTCTTTTGCAATTTCCTGCTTCGATTCGATATCGCCGATCTAAAAGAAAGAACGAGTTCTATTATTTCGATTATTTTTTATACAGGATGTTTCAAAAAAACCTGACCTCCTTACTAGGGTAGGTAGAACACTGCAAAATAAGTTGGGTTTACTCAGTGAAAAAATTTCGTAACGGCATCCGTTATCAAAATACAAGGTGTTGAAAAAATTATTTGTTTACACATTTTTCAAGATTATGACGAAATTACTGACAACATTGTAGTGAAATTCTGTATGAATGTTTCTTGAAATCTGAGACATCGCATGCATTTGTTTTTATATCTGACTCTTATAGAGGGCGCTAGTTGCACGGTTCGCACCGAGTTGCTTAGAGCATAACTTTTTTGAGGTTAGATTTTTCAATCCAAATTTGATGTGAACTTGAACATCATTCAATTCCACACCAAAAAGGTACTCTTGGTAAAACTCGATACTGTGTTCCGTTTTCGAAATATTTCTATTCGAATGTGATGAACTAATAACTGTTACTGGTATGAAGCTATGTTATTAGAGTGAATATCATGAAAAATTATCACCTATTTATTTAAAACAGAAAACAACAATACATTTCTGATGATGAACTTATTAATTTAACAATGAATCGCAAGAATAACATCGAAACAGATTACACAATTTTGTTGTATCTTGAGCAGAAAGTCTATGCTACATAGGTAAATTCACGTCAAGAGTTGTAAGACATAATTGAACATCACTAAAATGACCTAACAGCTGATCCTCAACTGTTAAGAAGAATGATACATTCTTATGAAAAGAATATAGGATCGTGTTTTCTTCGAAACGTAGGACATTTTGAACACTTACTCTAACTGACTTAATATTTCATGTTTCAAGTCGAATATTCCTCAATTTCCTACTTATCATTCTTTGTTCCATCAATTACTTCAGCACTAGAATGATTTTATTGTTTTTGAATCTGAATAAATAGGTAACTGAACTCAATAAAATTCATTTTATACCAGCATCATTACTACTCCATTATTTTCAAATCGAAATATTCCGAAAACAGAACATATTATCGAGTTTCAACAAGAGTACCTTTTTGGTGTAAAATTGAATGATGTTCGAGTTCATATCATATTTGGATCGAAAAGAACCTCAAAAAAGTTATGATCTAAACTACTCGGTACGAACCCTGTAACTATGAGAGTCAGATATAAAAACAAACCCATGTGATGTGACAGATTTCAAGAAACAAAATGTCATTACAATGTTGCCAGTTGTTTCGACATAATCGTGAAAATGTGTAAAAAAATCAATTTTTCAACACCTTGTATCATGAAAACGAATGCCGTTACGACAGTTTTTCACTGAGCAAACCCAACTTATTCTGCAGTGTTCTACCTACTCTAGCAAGGGGGTTCGGTTTTTTTGAAACACCCTGTATATCTGAAAACCAATGGAACTTTCAATTTCTGTCACTCATATTGATTTTAGCCAATCCAGACATCATCATAGTGGGAATAATCTACTTTCATTATAGCCACGGGAATAATATGAAATATTTTGTTTTTGTTGATTGACAACGTATTTTATTGATTTGACACTTCTGTCATCGATATTTATAAAATTAGCAGAAATGTTTTATTACTAGTGATTATTCCACTACACGTTTTCGATTGGTTGAAATATCTGTGTTGATAATCGAAAACGTGATGGTTTCGTTTTTCTGTTTCGGCTGTTGGTAATTTTGCACTTATCATGCGATGGGTTTTTCTCAGAGAAATTTTTTTGTTACTTACGTATTTTTGTCTGAGAAACACGAATTTTATAATGAAGATTTGTACAAACCAATATTTATCAAGATATTTCACTATAAAGTTAGAAATTTCACCTTCTTTTCCGCCTGTCTTTTGGATCGCATTTAGAAAAATTCATACAGGGTGAGTCATGAGGAACTGTACATACTTCTACCACAAATAGAGGCCCTTGAGGGAAATACCTGATTACCTTCAGAAAGTGTCTTCTTCTCTTCTTTACCAATATACAGGGTGTTTCATAATTGAATGTCAATATTCAAGGAGACGATTTTTGGGCCCATTCTAAGAAGAAAGTTTCATATGAACGTAAGACCTAAACGTCCTAACTTTTGAGATACAGGGTGGTAAAGTTATCAAAAATTTATAGTTATTTATTATAAAAGGGAAAAAAGTAGCAGATTTTAGCTCCATGTTGTGTTGTCTTGACGCATAGCAGAGGGAGACAAAAACCACGAGCTAAAATCTAATATTTTTCCCGTGTATAATACACTATTTTTTTCTTTGACAGAAGAAAGGATGAATCAATATTGAGAAGATATTATATTATTTTGAAATCTGAAAATTATCGACGTGAAATTTTAAATTTTTAACAGTAGGGACACCTGCGTTGTAGGCATCTTTATCATTCTTTTGAAGTAATCAAATATCTGATGTCACTTCTGTCAGTCTAATTATGTGATTTGATTTAAAAAAATTGTGAATTTAGTGGTTGTTCAGTAATATACGTAACCGCGAAGTCAAATGGAAGATAAAAGGACTTGCAGTTCTTTCTCGGAGACGGTATTATTGACTCATTTTTCGGAACTATAGCACAACAAAAGCCATCAACAGTGTATATATATATGTGATATATATCCGGGAAAAAAGTACTCACATTTTCCCACGGTAAAAAAGGAATTTATGAAAAGTGACATTTTATAACCTGCCAACAGAGATGAAATGCCAAACTTTTTTCTCGTCACAGAAAAATAGTTTTTTATTTAGATCAGTTTGATATTTTTTGGATATTCGCAAAGGCGACATCATCTCCTTTCTAGCTTCATCAACTATATTCAATAAGGCAGTCGATGGGTATCGGAACTCTCCCAGATACCTTGAATATCCCTTGTACCAAATTAAAGTAGCCACAACAACCTTATCTTATATTCGGGTATCAGATTTACATGTACGATTCTCAAGATTTTGTGCATTGAATGAGATCCATATTTGATAACGTGTAACATTTTTGTATCTCGAATAAATCTTTAGGCGCACAATATTTGAATTTCGAAAGCACTATTAGATATTTACAAAATCCACAAGTGAAAACCTCAAAATTGGAAACATTCAAATTATTCGTACCTGCTCAAATTTTGCAAATCTCCGGTGGGATGAAGCGTGGGCGGACTTTCCCCTGTGAAATAATTGCCCTTGTTGGGACTGGGCGGCAGACTCAAGCTGGAATTGTTCATGCTGTTCGCTCGAGTGTCGGCCATGTCGCGTTGTTCCTGAAACAAAACAAGCTTTCATTAATATTGCAGCCCTAATTTTATGGAAAATAGGTGCATTTGCAAACGGCAGCTCTTCGTCAGTAGGCACTATGGGTTCGAGTTATCAAAATGAGTTAAGATAGCAAAAAATCAGTTATCTAGCAACCATAAGGTTAAGCAAAAAAGGATGGGGCGCCACCTTTTAATTCAAATGAAATGTTACCTGGAAAATTGAGCAACCAGATAATGAATACTATTAGTTGTTATCCCAGACTAAAAGACCTAAATTTAACTTAGAGATGTTGTGAGTTGGAGTGTCATGTCAATAAACGAATAAAACAGTCATATAAAATACCCAAATCATTTAATTATGATGATAGGACTCATATCACAGGTTTTGACAAAATATGCATAATAATATTTCTTATTAGATACCTATTTCCTGTTAAGAAACTACACTTAACTGTTGCCTGCTACTATGTGGATGAAAATATATATAAACCAACCTTATATTGTACTTGAAAACTCAAGAGCTTCTGTAAGGACGTTTTATAGTCATAGCAGATTTAAAAAAATATTAAATATGGAAGAATTCTACCAGCACATAGTATACTATGTGGAGGGGAGGTATGTACCTTTCATGTGTGATTTCATCAATTTATGACCTGACTATGATTTAAAAATGGTCCATTATACCGGGTGATTCAGTAAGGGTAGCGAGGTACCATATCTCAGGAACTAGAAGTCGTACGAGGTTGGGAAAAAAATTCTATCGAGGAAATCGACCAAGGGAAATTGCTGGAAATAGTTTTTTAGTTTCTATATCTACCGCTGGAGGGCGTAATTGCTATGGTCGTATGAAAAATTGATTTTTCCAGCGAATTTTTCAACATGAGCTGAGGAACAGAAGCTATCACGCTAATGCTGTTAAAATAGTGCATCTTTTTGTTCTCACACTTCTTTTCGTACGATGTGAAATAAGGGCGGTAGACGAGGTTGAACCTCTCCTGACTAAAATACCTATACCTTTGATTTGACTGAACGGAATTCAGCAAACTTGGTCTCATTCGAGAGAGTAATGTTTGTTGATTTAATTGAAGGAACATCAGTGTCATGCTGGTTCCAGCTGCACTCACTAGGGGGCCTAATTAAAACATTTCTGAATTTTTTGATTTTACCCCAAAATTTTGAATGGAATTTTGGATGCTAATAGAAAAATTAATTATTTCTTCAATAAATTCATTAATAGATATTCTCTAGGAGATAACTTTGAAACGAATGATGATATCAACATGCGGTTTGAATTAATTTCTTGCAAATTTCATTCACTTTCCGAAACTGATGAAATAATTATATCATTCCATTCAAAATTTTGTGGTAAAATCAAAAAATTCAGAAATCCTTTAATTAGGCCCCCTAGGGAGTGCAGCTGGAACCAGCATGACACTGGTGTTCCTTCAACCTCGTCTACCGCCCTTATTTCACATCGTACGAAAAGAAGTGTAGGAACAAAAAGATGCACTATTTTAACAGCATTAGCGTGATAGCTTCTATTCCTCAGCTGATGTTGAAAAATTCGCTGAAAAAATCAATTTTTTATACGACCATAGCAATAACGCCCTCCAGCGGTAGATATAGAAACTAAAAAACTATTTCTAGCAATTTCCCTTGGTCGATTTCCTTGATAGAATTTTTTTCTCAACCTCGTACGACTTCTAGTTCCTGAGATATGGTACCTCGCTACCCTTAATGAATCACCCGGTACACACTAGCAATGGGCATTATGAGTGAATAAAAATGAAAAATGAAAGTATTTTTTCATGTCAAAAACCTCTATGGTGTGTCCTAAACCAGTTATCCTTAATGAAAGGCTTCAGTGCCACCAGATGAAGCTGCTGAGAGCAAGGTTGGCGGAGAGCGGTGCTGACTTCACATCCATGGATGTCAGATGACATTGACAGAGTTGTCGTATTTCCACTTTGAAAATCCATCATATCAGGAAACAAGTAGGGGACGATAATATCCAGAGTCCAGATTCCAGACTACATATAGCCACCGAAGGCCTTGTAGAATTAATAACAGATCCTGGTAGAGCAATGACTCCTGGGAAGAATAGTGCTCCTGGTAGGATAACTCCCGTTTGTAGAACTCCCAGTAAAACCCTCAAATATTTCATGACAATGAGGTTCTGAATTTCTAGACTGCAGAGAGAAAAAACGTGGAAAAAATGCGAGACTCACCTTCTATGAAGGGTTGGGGATTGAAATGGCCTTAATGACGATGAAGGTAGACACGTGGCTGCCTGGATGATGAACCATGAAGATCCTGCCTCTTAAACGAAAACCAGAAAAAATCTGTAGAGTCCAGCAGTCCTTATAGATCAGCAACCAAATCCAGGATATCCTGATTGGATCAAGAACGCTAGGCGGTACAGGACTTCAGAAGCCGGTTCACACCCCAAAAATGGCACTTGACCAGCACGAAAAATTTTGTGAAGTGAGCTCCTCTCTCACTAGCCGAAGAACTCTAATCGATTTTGAGGGCAGACACAATAGATCTGAAAAGGTCGCAGTGTGGAGGCAGATAGCCCGAAGGCCCCATTCCAAATCTAATCTAATCTAATCCTCTCTCACGACCGGAAAGGAAATCCCTCCTCCAACATTCCAGAAACTTCGAGAACAAATTAACAGTTTCCGCTTTTCAAATTGGCGGAAAATTTGAATATCCAAAATAATGATGTTATCGCTACTCTATCCAGAGACTTGTTTCTTCCCAGATGTCTATCTGTACCGATCAGAATTGATGACTAAAATGACGTCACACCTTTGGTCCGTTTTCTTCACGAATACTCGGCTAAGTTGGTTCGGCGTTGAAGACACATCAATCCGAATTGGCGTTCGGCGCATGACAAGTTTGACACTGTTGACATGTCATGACCGACAGCTAATTGACGTAAAGCGAAATAACTGTTGAACAAAATCAAAACATCAACCTGAATTAATCAAATGCATCAATCACGAAAATAATGCCAAACGAAGTTAATTGATTCACAATGGTCAATTCCTAGTGGAACCATCCGCCTCATTATTCCTGGAAAATCCAATACCTATTGTCTTACTGTGATGGAGTTTCAAGTGGAAATAGCAGTGTGAAAAGTGAGCATGACAAAGTCTCTGAAATGGTATTTCATATTACTTAATATTATTCATCTCTTTCAGATAAGTTCCTGTAAAAACCATCCGAATCATCCTTCTACTTGGATCACAACAAAGCAGATATAGCAAGAGATATCAACGTAATTATTGAAATAGTATTTTTATTTTATATACAGTGTGAAATCTCAGGTGTGTATCCACATATCAGGTTTGAGAATAATTAAATATTATAAAGCAGATTGAGTTCAATTTATGTTATTGAAAAATGTTAACCATGACATTGTGACAAAATATCTTTCATTAATTCAAACCTCAATATATTTCAATTTCGAGATATAATACCAACAGAACCATGTTTTAGATGGAAGAAGCGACGTGTTATTAATCGACGAAAAAATTGCACAAAAGAGGAGACCAGACCAGAAACCAGCGACCGGTGATAAGTTTTTCATTCCTGTTACGAATTATATTCAATTCATTTCGAATATTTCTTCCAAATATTATATTTGTTCTGGAAGGCGATATATCATAGAAAATTTTTCGAGTCACCTCTATGTCTCAATGGAGACACGACAGGTACCCTTACGAGGGGAGAGTATCAACCCTTGGCATCGGTAAACCCTCGTTGCAACCGGGGTAGGCGCCTGATAGGTTAGGTATATACAGTGTTTCTCATTCAGGAGAAAGTTGTTGGCTATCTGTTTCGCTCATTTTTCGAGTAATAGATGTATATATCGCGTTTCAGCAACGGAATTTCGAGACAGTTTTCATATATATTTCAGTTCCTTACTGCATGTGACTTTCATAATTTTAATTCAAACTTTTTTTAAATTCGAGATTTAATTCCAACTAAATATGTTGTAGATCGAAGAAGAACCGTGCTATGAATAGCATCCAAGCCCAATGGAAGAATAGAACAGACGGGTCACCATTCTTGCATTTTGTCAATTCTGCATTGTAATAATATAACTTTTTTTTTATCGCTTGGAGCGCACGAAAGGGACTCCCTATAATGTTCAGAGAACATCGTGCGTTCCTAGGGAGGATAGGGACAGGAGGTAGGTATTGGAATTTTTTTTGAACTTTTGGAGATTATATGTTGATGGGAATACTTCCACAGGCAATGAATTCCAGAGCCTAGCCGTTCTATCGATGAAGGAGTCTTGATAAAGTGCTGTTCGATATCTTTCGAGGTTGACAAAGAAAGGATGTACTGACTGGGCTTGTCTAGTTCGTCTTATTGGTATTGCTAGTGAAGGGATGATAGCCGAGATTTCCGAAGAACATTTCCCGTGGAAGTATCGATAGAAAAGTGAAAGGTCGCCGACCTTTCTACGATGTTCCAATGATGTCAAAGAGTGAGTGAGTGTGGCGTCACCCACCAGGCGAATGGCTTTTCTCTGGATGGAATCTAAGAGCATCAGCGTATGTTTTGGTGCTGAACCCCATATGAATGAATGTAGAAGTAGCAGAGGAGATAAAGAGAAGGGAAGGAGGTGAAATATTTTTTCAAATTCTGTTTTCCAAACCGAAAGGCAGATACTTTGATGAATCAAGTTATGTTCATGATTCGAGTATATTAGTAGTCGAATTGTCACTAAGATAAACTCTGTTCAGTAGCCTACATTTTAGTAGGGGTGGTGGTGGTAGCATCATCTCCATCTCTTTTGAGTCACCTTTATGTCTCAATGGAGACCCGACAGGTAACAGAATTTGAAAATAGTTTTTCCATATGTTATACGAAAAATTCAACCATAAACGAAAGCATGTCACTAAAAAACTCACATGGAATGAGCATGTTGATCATACAGCCTCAAAACAGAGTTCATATTGCTTCATTATCAGGAACTTATGGAATACAGTATCGATCGACGTGCCCAAACTACTGTACTCTGGACTTATTCAGTAGTCCCTTTAATATGGTCTAGTTATCTGGGGAAAAACCCATAACTCTGGCCAACTATTTATTATTGAAAAAAATAAAAAATCATAAGATGCATGCTGAACTTGTCTAATAGAGAACCATGTAAAAACCACTTTGTTGAATTGGGTATTATGTCTTTACCAAGTTTGTATATTTACTCATTGATTGTTTACATTATTAATAAACAGGACACTTTAAAGACTAGAAAGGAGGTACACAGTCATAATACCCGACAGAAGGACGAAATCAATTTAGGTTTCTCCAGATTATCAATTGGACAGGAAAATCCCAATTATATGGGAATCCAATGCTATAATAAAATTTGCGCAATGAAGGAGTTCAGAGAATGTGAAACAACATTGCTCAAGAAATATCTCAAGAGTTTTTTGGTACAGAAATGCTATTACTCACTGCAGGAATTTCTGAATGATACCTCTGACTGAGATCATACACATTACAGATCATGAGAGTAGTAGGTAGTCTAATTTGCATTATATGCTAGACCACACTGTACAGAATAAGATCTGTTATTTTAATTAGCAAATGATGAAATCATTTTTAAAGAATGTGACATTGTAAGTGCGGATTTTATTTTATTTGTACATTATTTTATCATACGAACCAGGTTCATATTGAACCAATAAGTGAACTAGCTCATCTGTTTGTGACGTGTCCCATAATGTATTGTACTTACCTGTATTGTGACATTCAGTGAACAAAATAAAATTCTATTCTATTCTTTCAGTTTCTTATTCCATGTAACTGTCATGAATACCAACAGAACTATGTTTGTTTCACGTTTATCGTCATGCTTAGCGCAGAATGAACAAATAATTGTTATCAAAGATGGATGCTTCATTTTTACACTTCTTGGGGATAAGTGGCAGAACATTCTCTTCGATTTCACTTTCGTCTACATTTCGCATATATTTTCAAAGAAGAAATCTGATACAAACGAATATTGTTTGAATAATTCTGATACAAAATATGGAAATAACAGTTGACAGTTAATACAATTGACAGGCCAGACATGTGTCAAACTACTGAAGCTGTATTCAATGAATTGTGTTGCCATGGTAACGTGTTTAATATTCTGAATAAATCACAGATCGACAATCCGTGATTAATCGAGCATTTAGCGTGGTACATATTCGTAGGCTAAATGCCATTTTAGTTATGTGAGTAGAAAAATAATAAAAACCCCTAGCTACCTTAACGATGGCCCTTATGTGGCCGGTGACCTTGCAGCACATCTGCGCCACCTCGGGATAGGGATCCGTCTCGAGGACGGTCAAGGCCGCCCAAATCTTCATGTACACCGAGCCATAACCAATGGTCGACAGCGTGCTCAGGCTGCCGCTCGAATGGTTCTGTATCAGACCTTGTTGGCCGAGATTGTTGATCGCCGAGCTGGAAGCCACTCGTTTCATTCGTTCCAGCGAGTCGCTATCTCCGATTTTCAGTCGATCCCTGAAAATCAGCAAATTCAGAACTTTCTAGGATATTCTGGAATGCTAGAACATCCCTCTGGAGGTTCTAGTATGTTCCAGAATGTTTCGAAACATTTTAGGAGGTTCGAGGATGTCCCAGAATATTGAAGAATCCTCCAGAACTTCCTAAAATGTTTAAGAATATTCCACAATCGTCATGAGCTATGAAGGATAATCAATGAATATATTTTCCCTTGGTTTATTCAAAATTACAATACTTGATTTCAGTTTGGGGTACAGCTAGATTATCAATTATGAAGCCAATCAAAATCCTTCAAAACAAAGTTATTAAATGTATATACAAACTAGATTACTTGGAACCAACAAGAAATCTTTATAAACCTAGGCAATTAACTATCTCATTAATATTTGGGGATCTTGTTCCAAAAATAGTTTCAACAAAATTTCTGTTCTATATAAAAAGGCATTGAAAGTATTGTATCGTCTTCCATATGATACTCCAACGAATCAACTGTATAAGGAAACAAACACATTTTCTTTGGAAGAGCACTTTTTAATCAATACTCTCAAAATTTCCTATTATATCATCAACAGAAAGCTTAAATCAAATTTTATATTAATCAGGAATTCCGAAATTCATGATCATCACACTAGACAAACTTGTTTCATCTTGAAGCTGCAAATTCTAATCTTGGGCAAAAAAAGTTTACACATGAGGCAATTTCGAAATTCAATAAATTACCAGATGATATCAAAAACAGCCCAAATATTATGCAATTCAAAAATGAAGTTAAGAAATATATTTATATGCAAAGGAATGATCAAAGCTGAAAGACTATGAATTTCCTTTTTTTTTCACTGTTTTTATTTTTCCTCTTCTTGTTCACTATAATATGACTGTTATTTTGAGATATCTTAATGATATGTAAGTTTTGTTCACTATTTATAATTTCAATTATACAACAGTCGATAATACTTCATGAATGATCTTATACCAGGAATTACTGTCTGATCATTCATGTCATTCCTACTAGAAAATTATTTATACTTTATATATTATTTGTATGAAATGTATCAATGAAGAAGAGAATGTGATGCAATAACTGAAATAAATGAAATAAAAAAAAAATTACAAATTCAAAATATTAAATTTCATCCATTCCGTCAAATATAAATTATAAATATTCAAATCTGAATTTTGAAGTCAATAGTCATAAACACGAACACATAACCAGACAAAAAGAAATGTTAACTCTCATCAAAATTAAATCATATATGGGTAAAAGATCTATTTTATACAATGGAACAATTCTCTATAATGAATAACCTGCCAGACTGAAGAAAAAATTAAGTGTTGAGAAATTACGAAAAGAACTGAAAAAATACTTATGTCTTTGATTCTCTTATATCATCCTAAATCAATTCAAGAACTTATATTCAACAGTCTCTAGAAGAAACAACATTATATGTAGAGTCTGACCACGTTAACTTTGGGACAGCATGTGACGCAACGCATATGCATATTCAATGCATACGCGACCACGTGCTGTCCAAAGTTATCGTGGTCGGACTTCTACTATGTATAGGATTTAAAAATGATTATCAGATTATCTAATTATTTTTTTTTTTAGTTGCTCTTTCATAATTTTCCCTGCTATAAACATATATGTTTCTTGAAAATAATAAGAATTATTTATTATTAATATAAACAACTGGAAGAGACCCTCTGTGAACGACGAGTGAGGCAAAAATATTGTTCAGGCAACCCGCAGTGTTTACGGATACCTATCTCTCTCTATCTTATGTTCGCTAATGGGAAGCACTCGCATTATTTGAAATATTTTCTCGTTTTTTGCTTTTATTCAAGGGTAAACGTGATTAAATAAAAATATTCATATGGGAAAGAGGAAAATGTTGCAATCAATTATCATAAAAAAATTATTATTGATTTTTTTATTGACTCAAAAATGAAATTTCATTTTAATTCTTACAGGATTCGGAAGTCAAATGAATACAAAATTGAAATTATATATTTTCATTCAAATGTCACAATATATTGTACAGGTTGAGCGAAGCACAATGTCTTAGCGCTGTCAGAAGAAAAAGAAAAACGATAGGAAAAATTTGAAAAGAGGTTCTTGAATGGTATTGACTACCTATAAGGTCCATTTTGAGCATAATTTCCATAGGTTGCTATTTTACCATGAGGTCACTGCCTACAAACATATCCCTATTAGAAATTAAAAGAATACAATTCTCAATACAATATCCTTCTCCAATGGAACAGTTTGGGTTTCTTCATTGATGAACTTCGAAACTTGGGAGCTGGAAGTCATAGGTAAAGTCCATAATATGAGAAACATCTTCCTTAGGACCCAATGTTATGAACTTCCACAGATGCATCCTAAAAATGAATTACTAGCTAGTTTTTTCATTTTGAAGAGGTGCAAACATACTTTTTTTTTCATTATTAATCAACTAGGTACCTATGAGTTTTCTTATTATCCTTCAAGGATCAGTATTTTTTGGTAACAAATGCTTAGGAAATGGAAATATAGCGGGTTACAGCATCTGGTTTCAATAACCTCTAGCAGTACCTGGTATGTCTAAATAAATAATCAGTTGGCAGGAAATGCTCTCCACAAAGCTTGCTGGTTTAAGATGGAGTGCAACTCTCTCTATGAACTGCCTTGATCCATAATTCAAGAATGTCTGAATGGAAAACTGCAACAAATAATATTACTTAATACTTAATATGTTTATGGAAGAGTCATGGAAGTATTTAACTTTGACAAATAATATAGGTATAGTTTTTAACATATTCTGAGACTGGGAACATTGTACACCCAATTGATGATCATTTCAAGACCTATATTTTCCAAAAATCTGAACAATATTCAACTTACCCATGGAATGACAATTTCCTTTTGTCTTGCTCGTTCTTGCATCCAAAGGCGACACAATAAATCACCATTGTTTATCAAAACCTTCTCAACAATCAGTTCACAGTGTTCACACCAACAAATTCAGTCCTTTTGATAAAACAAAACACGCCAAATGAATAGATATTTCACATTAACAAAGACAATGAACTTATGTCTTCACTTCCTTGCCTGTTTAGACGAGAGAAAAAAATCTAAAGTACTTTAATTATTAGATAAAAGAAAACGTAAACACCAATCCACCATTAAACAACATGAGTAGGACAGAGACAGGTTACCGTAAATCATGCTATCTTTGTTGCAGCTGCCCCTGACACACTTTGTGCTATTCGAGAGAACGGCCGTCTCCCTTCCAGTTGTTTATATTGAGTTCATTGAGGATAATCCAGAATAGTCCAGAATATTCCAAGAGCCGACTGCAAATTTCGACCGTCATCTGAGACCGAAATACATGTAAAACATTGTATTTTATCGAACGACACCTGTGCCAATCACTATCCTGAGCAAAATGCGGTAATTTGCACTTAATCTCTCGATTTGATAACGAAATGAGAATTAGGCCATCCGATACCAATTGAATGATATAAACTGGTCAACATTGATAACCTCGTGGTCTGAAATGTAGCCTGAATTCAAAGTAGAATAACTCACGAATTTCCTTACCAATTTGAAATCGGTTTTCACCGATGATTAGCCTAATCTCTTAACAGTTCGTTGTGGCGATATGAAACTTCTGTAATTTCAGACAACATTGTTACAGGGTGATAATTGAATGGGTGTAGGTCGCCACTTTACCGTTTGAACAGATAATTTTTTTAATTGTTTTTCTCACCTGTATCCTCTTGATTGATGCTTTCTCTCGAAACGTTTCCGGAATTTCCGAATTCAGAGCTTGTTATGAATATTCATTCAAAATTATGCATTTTTTCGACGATTAATTGAATGAAATTGGAAGTTGGAATTTCTTTTTCGAAGAATCAACGTTGTATACCGGGTGGCTACGGAAGTATTGCCTACGGAATATCTCAGTTATTGTATGAAGTAGGTTTGTGAAATTTGAAGCGTCGATATAATGACATAAGAGCTAGAATTTGAGCATATTGACATGTCGAAGTTAACTTCCGGTCTGACCGGAAGTAACATCAACTTTCTTATTTTGAATGGAAACCCTATTTTTTTTCTTTTCGCTTTATTCAGCATTCAATTCCCTTTCTAATGACATATCACAAGTTGGTCTCTAACCAGAAACTATTTATTATTTTTAATTTTATTTTCGCGTATGGCGATGATCTGTTTTGTTATTTGAAGAATAATAATTGGATTTTTTGGTATTTCATTTCAAAAAATGACTTTTTATTATATCATTAGAAAGGAATGGTTATGCTGAATAGGACAGGCAAGAAAAAGTTGTATGTTCCGATTTGAGTTATGGACACAGAGTATTGTTTTTTTCCCAATTTCTCCAATATATTTTTTGGCGGCTTTTTATAACGCCGACGAATGAAAATAAAATATCACAGTAGTAGCAACTGTTATCAAGTGACGTATGGTTTCCATAGCCAACTTTTCAATTTTTGGCTTTCATTTTGCTTCCACGGCCTAGTCGGTGATTTTCAATAATAATTTTTTTCTGATCTAGTTTCTGGTTAGATACTAACTTGTGATATGTCATTAGAAAGGGAATTGAATGCTGAATGAAGCGAAAAGAAAAAAAAATAGGGTTTCCATTCAAAATAAGAAAGTTGATGTTACTTCCGGTCAGACCGGAAGTTCACTTCGACATGTCAATATGCTCAAATTCTAGCTCTTATGTCATTATATCGACGCTCCAAATTTCACAAACCTACTTCATACAATAACTGAGATATTCCGTAGGCAATACTTCCGTAGCCAGCCGGTATAGTCGTCGGATATGTGATTGTGTTCGAACACAGAGAATTCTGAAAAAGTCTATACAAAGTGATACAAGAAATACTGAACGATGGAATGGAGAATAACGTAGTCTTCAGCAGATGATACCTAATTTTCTCTGTGTTACTAGTGAAATAATGGAGTGTTACTTCGTCATGAGGATGTCTGGTGTCTGTCCTCGAAATGGTTTTGTAATTTCTCGGATCGGTCATATAATGAAGGTACGCATTTTTAATCGACTTTCTGTATTTATCTTCATTAGTATGAAAAACATTTTATCGCATCTATGGAGTCTCATTCATATTATATACCGGTCGACACATTATTATGTTCGTGCAAGGCCACATTAACGAAGGCCAAAACCACCTATTGCAACGCGTTAACTAACTGTTTTCTCACTAGGGGGCTCGTGTCACAGGCCACCAGGCTGTAGTACTTTATTGAATAATACTTAGGAAGGTTCGACCTATCAGAAGGCTCCAGAATGTTTGAGAATTATCCGAAAGTGTATATAATGTTGAAGAATGTCGTAGAATGTTCCAGAAGTATATATAATTTTCAGGAGGTTCAAGAATGTTCTAGAATACTGAAGAATCATTCAAAAGGTTCTTGATTGTTGTAGAATTTTCCGGAGTATTATAGAATACTCAAGAATGTTCCAGAATGTTGAACCAGGAGACTTTAGAATGTTGTTAAATGTTCCATATAATAATAATGCATTTATTCATTTACAGAAATACAATGGATATGCCTAAATGATAGAAAATGTAGTAAATAAATAAATAACAATACTCAATAAGTGATGAATCACTTGTTTCGAGAAGTTGATTCATATAGTTAAATATAATATATTCAAAACAATTTAAAATATCTAAATAATAATCTTAACTTAAATTTAAAATGTGTGTCTCAAACACAAACACAAGCGATTTACAAGCTCATAATGCGAAAAAGCAAACATACGTGTATATATACATATAATTTGGAATGAATAGAAAATTATAATAATTATAAGGAACTCACTTGAAATAATCATTTATGATATTTCGATCTTTCTCATTGATAAATGATTTCAAAGCTTTCTTGAACGAATGTTTATCCACTATATCTCTCATTTCTATAGGGAGAGTGTTGAACATTTTTGGGGCCATGTAGCTGTATGAGCGCTGACCTATGGATTTATTCATTTTCGGGATGATATGTTGGTGTTTGCGTCGTGTATTGTGCTCATGATTCGGTAAGACGAAGAGGTGGTTTTTACTGTGATAGTAAATGTTCAGGTTTAGGAAGAATAGTTGACGAATATCTAGCACAGAAACTTCAGTATATAACTTATCTGAAGGATATCGGTTTGTTTTCCGGAGAATTAATTTCAGGAATCTTTTTTGGATGACTTCAATAGGCCGTAGGTGAGTTCTCAATGCCCCACCCCAAGCTGCAATAGCATATCTTAAATGACTCTCGACAAGTGCATGATACAAAGTCTTCATTTTGTGGTAAGGTAGTATCGTTTCGAGGTATTTAAATCGATATAATATCGTTCTCAGTTTTTTGCAAACATATTGAATATGAATATCCCATTTTAAGTGTTTATCAATATAAACACCCAAATATTTGACATGTTCAACTGACTTGATAATTTTACTATTCCTTTCATTATCCATTATGAGATGTTCGAAGGGGGGTTTATTGGATTTATTGCAGTAGAATGGAACGAAACATGTTTTTTCAAGGTTGACGGTGAGCAGTTTATGTTCAAACCAATTTTGCACTAATAAGAAGTCAGTTTCAACTAGAACTTTCAACTCTTCCCAAGAGTTGGCTCTATAGAAGATAGCAGTGTCATCTGCAAACCCAATAATATCTCCTCCACTTCTCAAGAAAAACAATCCATCCACATAAATATTGAATAGAGTGGGTCCCAAAATAGTACCTTGTGGAACCCCACATTCGATTACTTGTCGATCACTCAGAACATCGCACACTCTTACACTCTGGAATCTATCGGAAAGGTAACTTTGGAATAGCTTCAGAGCATTATTTCTGATGCCGTTATCTTCCAGTGTTTGCAAAAGTAATCGGTGACTGACTGTATCGAAAGCTTTTGATAGATCAATAAATAAGCAAAGACAGAACTTTTTTTCATCAAGTGCAATGGATATCTTTTCGGTTAATGCCATTATTGCATCTTGCGTTGATATTTTGTTCCTGAAACCAAATTGGTTATCAGACAGCAATCTGTATTTTGTTATATATGAATGGAGTCTTTTCTTGATGATTTTTTCAAATATCTTACTGATATGTGTGATTAAAGATATAGGTCGGTAGTTTGTAGGAATTTTCTTATCACCTCTTTTGAATATGGGAATTACAACGCTTTCTTTCAGTACCATTGGCCACGTACCAGTATTGATGCAGAGATTCAGTAGATAAGTTAAGGGTTCCCTTATGTGCATTACAATTTCTTTCAGGGTTTCTGCTCTGATATCATCTATACCAGTAGATTTTTTCATCTTGAGCTCATTTATAACTTCATGTATTTCAAAGGCATCCGTAGGAGACAAGACGAATGAATTCACAATAGATTTTCTCTCGGGATGATAATTTGGGTTTTGTGTAATTTCACTAGCTAATTTTTTCCCAATTTCAATGAATGTCGAGTTGAATTTGTTCGCTATATCTTTCATATCAGTTAAAAGATTGCCTGTATCGTCTCCTATTGAAGTTATTGCAGATTTAGATTTTTTGTTATTGCTTATTTCGTTTACTATATTTACTATGGTAGTAGAATGTTCCAGATGGTTCGAGAATGTTCTATAAGGTGTCGAAATCAGCCACTCACCTGCTCCCAATCCTCTTCAGACTATTGGTATCGAGCAGACAATCTCTACCAGGCGACACATTATTATGTTCGTGCAAGGCCACGTTGACGAAGGCGGGTTCAAAGGCCAAAACCACCCACTGCAGCGCGTTAACTAACTCTTTTCTCACTAGGGGACTAGTGTCTCCAGCCACCGTGTTGGCCAAGGTCATTACCACGCTGTAGTACTTTATTGAATAATACTTAAGAAGGTTCAACCTCTCAGAAGGCTCGAGAAAGTTTCAGAGTGTTTGAGAAACATCCAAGAGTGTCTATAATGTTGAAGAATGTTATGGAATGTTCCAGAAGTAAGGAGAATTTTTCAGGAGGTTCAAGAATATTCTAGAATACTGAAGAATCATTCAGAAGGTTCTTGATTGTTGTAGAATCTTCCGGAGTATTCTAGAATACTCAAGAATGTTCCAAAATGTTGAAGAATCATCCAGGAGGCTTTAGAATGTTGTAAAATGTTCCGTAATGTTGTAGAATTTTATAGAATCGTCCAAAATGTTCGAGGATGTTCTATAAGGTCTCAAAATGAGTCACTCACCTGCTCCCAATCCTCTTTAAACTATTGGTATCGAGCAGACAATCTCTACCGGGCGACACATTATTATGTTCGTGCAAGGCCACGTTGACAAAGGCAGGTGCAAATGAAAAAAACCACCCACTGTAGCGCGTTAACTAACTCTTTTCACACTAGGGGACTCGTGTCGCCGGCCACCATATTGGCCAAGGTCATTAGCACGCTGTAGTACTTTATTGAATAATACTTAGGAAGGTTCTACCTATCAGAAGGCTCGAGAAAGTTCCAGAATGTTTGAAAATCATCCAAGAGTGTCTATAATGTTGAAGGATGTTGTATAATGTTCCAGAAGTATAGAGAATTTTTCAGGAGGTTCAAGTATGTTCTAGAATACTGAAGAATCATTCAGAAGGTTCTTGATTGTTGTAGAATCTTCCGGAGTATTATAGAATACTCAAGAATGTTCCATAATCATCCAGGAGGCTTTAAAATGTTTTAAAATGTTCCATAATGATGTAGAATGTTCCAGAAGTATATAGAGTTTCTCAGGGAGTTCAAGAATGTTCTAGAATACTGAATAATCATTCAGAAGGTTATTGTCTGTTGTAGAATCTTCCGGAGTATTATAGAATACTCAAGAATGTTCTAGAATCATCCAGAAGGCTTCAAAATGTTTTAAAATGTTCCATAATGATGTAAAATGTTCCAGAAGTATATAGTTTCTCAGGCGGTTCAAGAATGTTCTAGAATACTGAAGAATCATTCAGAAGGTTTTTGATTGTTGTAGAATCTTCCGGAGT
This sequence comes from Phaedon cochleariae, assembly GCA_918026855.4. Classification (NCBI taxonomy): domain Eukaryota; kingdom Metazoa; phylum Arthropoda; class Insecta; order Coleoptera; family Chrysomelidae; genus Phaedon; species Phaedon cochleariae. The sequence continues at coordinate 742,126 of OU896722.1, forward strand.
ATTATAGAACACTCAAGAATGTTCCAGAAACATCCAGAAGGCTTTAAAATATTTTAAAATGTTCTATAATGATGTAGAGTGCTCTAGAAGTATATAGTTTCTCAGGCGGTTCAAGAATGTTCTAGAATACTGAAGAATCATTCAGAAGGTTTTTGATTGTTGTAGAATCTTCCGGAGTATTATAGAACACTCAAGAATGTTCCAGAAACATCCAGAAGGCTTTAAAATATTTTAAAATGTTCTATAATGATGTAGAGTGCTCTAGAAGTATATAGTTTCTCAGGCGGTTCAAGAATGTTCTAGAATACTGAAGAATCATTCCGAAGGTTCTTGTCTGTTGTAGAATCTTCTGGAGTATTATAGAATACTCAAGAATGTTCCAGAATCATCCAGGATATAGAATGTTGTAAAATGTTCCATATGGTTGTAGAATGTTCCAGAATGCTATAGAATCGTCCAGAAGGTTCGGAAATAAGGTATCAAAATGAGTCACTCACCTGCTCCCAATCCTCTTCAGACTATTGGTATCCAGCAGACAATCTCTACCGGGCGACACATTATTATGTTCGTGCAAGGCCACGTTGACGAAGGCAGGTTCAAAGGCCAAAACCACCCACTGCAGCGAGTTAACTAACTCTTTTCTCACTAGGGGACTCGTGTCGCCGGCCACCGTGTTGACCAAGGTCATTACCACGCTGTAGTACTTTATTGAATAATACTTAAAAAGGTTCAACCTCTCAGAAGGCTCGAGAAAGTTTCAGAGTGTTTGAGAATTATCCAAGAGTGTCTATAATGTTGAAGAATGTTCTAGAGTACTGATAATCATTCAGAAGGTTCTTGATTGTTGTAGAATCTTCCGGAGTATTAAATAATACTCAAGAATGTTCCAGAATGTTGAAGAATCATCCAGGAGGCTTTAGAATGTTGTAAGATGTTCCATATGATTGTAGAGTGTTCCAGAATGCTATAGAATCGTTCAGAATGTTCGAAAATGTTTCTCAAAATGAGTCACTCACCTGCTCCCAATCCTCTTCAGACTACTGGTATCGAGAAGACAATCTCTACCGGGCGACACATTATTATGTTCGTGCAAGGCCACATTGACGAAGGCGGGTTCAAAGGCCAAAACCACCCACTGCAGCGAGTTAACTAACTCTTTTCGCACTAGGGGACTCGTGTCGCCGGCCACCGTGTTGACCAAGGTCATCGCTACGCTGTGGTCCACGTTGTTGGCGTGCTCGGACCGCTTGATCACCGAATTGATGAAGGTGCCCAGGGCGTATACGGCGGCCGCTCTCACCTGGAAAGAGGAATATCGAAGACTGGAAATGCAACAAGTCACACTAGCGACTAGTAGTGGTCCCAAAGCCTGCCCAAACAGACGGCGACCTACTCCGAATCAGCACCAGACATCTTAAAGACGTACATTTTACGACTTACTTACGTCTTTACGTCCAGGGACGTATAAAGTACGTCTTTAAGATGTAAATCCACGAATTTACGTCTTTAAGACGTACATTTTAGGTCGTATCCACGTCGTTCCTCCCATGTCGTATAAAAGACGTCTTAAAGACGTACATTCCAGTACGTCAATTCGACTTATAGAACAATAATGTAAGTTATTTTCTGAAGAAAAACAAAATGTCATCTCTTCACGTTTTTTATTTTCAATTGTTCAGTTTTTTCTTATTTTCAACAAAAGTGTGATGTTTTTTAATTTTTTCGTCCGACATTTTGGAGCCTTCGTGTTAGATTCTCGAATTTTTACAAACAAATCATATTCTCCGACCCCAAAAGTCCCATAGTGATCAATTTTGAATAAAATCGGACTATATAATAACAAAACTCGTCCGCCATTTTGAAGCCGACATCTTGGATTTTTCATTTTCGACAAAAGGAATTATTATCTCTGATCCCGAAATCCTCCAGATGCCAATTTTGAAACAATTCAGACCATAATCAGAAAACCATATGCCACATCGTCCGCCATATTGGATCCGCCATTCTGTTTTTTCCATTCAATAATAATATCACAACGAATTGTCACCGGAATAATATTTACTTGCCAAATTTCAAATAAATCGGACGATTTAAAGTGAGTCAAATTTAACTCGCACGTTTTGATTACAAACAGACACAAGGACATGTTAAACTAAGTAAAAGCTTGTTATGTCATATATAGAACAAACAGAGTAACAGAAGAAGTGAATATGGTATAATCATCGAAGTCAAGCAACAAAGAGCGCGGTTAGTACTTGAATGGGTGACCGCTCGTGTCTACCGTTTGATAAAGTCGTTTATTTTCCTTTTTTTTTGCTCGTCTGCACTTGTTGCTAACTTCAGTGCACAGGTGAAAATCAACTAAAACTATGTGATTTTTCACTAATTTGAAAGATCAATTTGAGGTCATTGACCAAAAACACCTAAAAAAGACGTCTTAAAGACGTACATATTAGTGGAAAATGTACGTTTTAAAGACGTCTTAAAGACGTCTCTTGGGCGTAATATGTACGTCTTCAAGACGTACTTATGTCCCGACATGTACGTCTTAAAGACGCCTTTAAGACGTACTTTGGCTGATTGGGCTGCCTGAGCTAGGCGCAAAGGTCGCCCACTTTGAAATGACAAGAAAATTTGAAATTATTTGCCGATGATACAACTCTCATTTATTGCGGAAAAAATATACAAGAAATAAAAAACCAAATGGAACAAGATCTCGCTTCAATAACAGTACGGTTACAAGATCATAAATTGACACTCAATTTCAATAAATCTTCTTTTATGTTCATCTCGAAAAGAGTTATACCTGATAACCAAATAGATCCTTTAAATATCGGGAATTTTTTAAAAATCATAAAAAAAACTTCAAACTCTTAGACTCTATCTTGGTCATCGCATATTCAATTGCTCAGAAAAAAATATCTCCCATTGTTGGAATATTATACAAATTGAGGTGTTTTATACCTCTCAAATACTTGAAATTGATTTATTTCAGTTTAATTTACTCTAAATTGCAGTATCTGATATCGATCTGGGGTACTGCAGCAAAATCTGTTTTGAAACCTCTCAAATCTCTTCAGAATAAAGCCATAAAATGTATTTATAAACTACAATTTCTAGATTCAAAATCTAGACTATATAAACCAAGGAAACTACTAGATATTGACTCTCTCTTATAAATGAAAGTATACATTTTCATTCATTTTACTAAAAATAAGCGAAAGCACCCGAATCTTACTTTTAATATCAATTCTGATACCCATTTGACACTGTCAAAATAAAAAACCCAATTCGGGAAAAAATCATTGTATTTTTGTGGAATAAATATTTATGATAGTCTACCCAACAGAAATAAATCTATTAGGCTCGTCACAAAATTCAAGTGTGAACTGAAGAAATATATTTTATCAATTTAATTCTCTCCTTGTATCAATTAATTCTGATTGAACTGTTTATCTTTCTCCAGGCACACGCAAATGTACAAGTTTCTGTTATTATCCCCACCATTCGCGATTTCATTCATTTATTCGTGTCTGGCGCAGAAGATCATTGATATATTACACTTTTTCGTGATTTATGAACGAATTGATGTATCTATCTTTCATTATTCAGTTTGAAATCGACACTAACCTCACGCTGCCGAAAATGTTCATGTCAACACAAGTTTACTTTAGTATATCGCCAAGGATATTTTTGGGCGAATAGAGAAACATAATGAAAATAAGAGACTTGAAGTTTCATTATTTCCATAAAAACGATTCAATCGAAAAAATCTGAATATTCGATCTTTTGAAACAAAAACATGATTTATGAGAAAGGATGTTGAGAAGGAATCACACTTGAATCCAAAGCATGATGAATCAATTCACTCTTAACATCTTATGCTTCATTATCATATCCATACAAATACAGTAATATCAAGCATCGAACATATTGGTCCTTCGAGCCGGATCTATTCAAATGAATCCTTCAAGACTGCCGAGTTCTTCACAAAGTATACAGAGCAGCACCCAAGATTACCTAGAGTAACAGTGAATGCCAAGCATCATGAGCTTTCACAGGAAGCAACAAGCATTTTAAGCGAACAGCACTCAACACAAGTGTTCTTTTGTATGTTGCCGAGGATATTTTTTGGCGAATAGAGATAAATACTGACAATAAGTGATTTCAAAGTTCATAGTTTCCATGAAAATTTTGTATTTCTGTCAAATGAATCGTGATTTTTCTGCGACTTTGCCACTAACCTCCGGACAATCATCCTTGAGCAGGGTGTACAGCTTCTCGTGAGCGATATCTCTCACACCAGTCCACCTTGCCTTCTCGTAGTGGTCCCACAGCCTGCCCAGACAGACGGCCACCCACTGCCTGAGCTGGGCGCAAGGGTCGCCCACCTGTTCCAGACACACGCTGACCAGGGAGCCCTGAAGGGCAGCCTCCTGGCCCTCACGGAAATCGTTGACGATGCAGGCGAGAACGAAGGTCGCTTGCGTGCGGTGCTCGGCCTAGGTTCAATCAGTCAATCAATCAACTATACAGGGTGTATCTAAATAACACCGAGAAAATTCAAGGGGTGATTCCTTGTATTCTAGCAAATGAAGTTTGAGCGTAAAAACGTTGCATACGACCTTCATCAAATTCTGTTACAACATAAGTCGCGTGCACGATGACCGACCCTGGAGGTAAAATATTGAAACACAACCTCACTCTTCTGTGAATTATTGAAACACAACCTCACTTTTTTCATTTGTTTACACAGGAATCAAAGGATTGAAATAGTTTTTTCACAATATTTTGGCAACCGAATCGTGTTTTTTGCGCTATTCATTAATGGGCCTGTTTCAGTGAAAAATTTTATTTCATTATTTCGAAGTACTAACCCTAACTAGTTCACTGTCGCAAACCGTTTTTTCTCCAGAGCTCTGTACATTTTTTAAATAATTATTGAAATACACGATATTTCGTAACATGAAAAACGCGGGAAAGCGCGTGACGTAGGCAGCCGGTGAACAATTCATATAAGATTCGACATACATATCCATTCTCTCTCTCTTAGACAAGTGCAAAAATATTTCTGATTGTCATTTATCAAAATATGTGAGATGAATATTTTGGTAATGATACTAAAAGTGGAGAAGAAGACTGCGTATAACCTAACCTATGGTAGTCGTATATTTTATACCGATTTGTCAAAATAGTAGTGAGAATTCGCCTGAAAAACTGTTTTCGACCGTCCCGGCTAGTACCCAACGCAGGAAAAACTGGCAGTGCATCTGGAATTTATTTCAGGACATGACCTCTACTGCTGTGAGGATCATTTCAATGTGGGTTCCCATTGTGAAATGTGATATCCTTGTCACTTTCCGATATTCCAGCTTGTTTCCAAAATCATTGGAACAACACTCAAGCTGAAACCTCATGCCACCTCATGCAGTGCCACACAAGTTCTTGAATGTACCGCCACCCACATATGACATACAAAAGAAGTGTACTGACTGATAAGGGAAACAAAAAGAAAGCAGAGTTGCTGGAAAATGTTTGGAAGAAACGAAAAATACAGCTATCAGATTATGCAGAACTAAGTGCAGAACCCTCATCATCCAAAAATAGCAAATACATCTATATCGGTTCCTGACATCATTGAGGTTGAGGAAGAAATAGTTATTCAGACTAATATAAAAGGGCCATTCAGAAGTAGAGGTGTAAATATGGAAAATAAAACTTTTCATGATGTACCCAACCAATTAATCATATCAAGTTGAGGGAGAAGAGTGTGATCAATCCTTGTTGTATGAAACCTTCATTTTCAAGTTCATATACAATATCTGAATCTCTTTCATCTCCTACAAGGAAATATGAGCTAAACAGTTCTACTGATCTTGATGAGATTGTTGAGGAGATTAGAGACAGACATATGTCCATGGGTATAAGTGTTCTAGTGCTTATGAATAGTTGTGACAGTGATAAAGTGAAATCAAATGTTCTATAAAAAAATATGTACCTATTTATAATATATCATTCTACCATTGTTCATTTTTGTTTCAATCAGATCACTGAATACCTATAATGTTCTATGAAGATTTTTTCATGACCATGACCTATGTAGATCTCTTGTAATATACATTACCTACTGTGGAATAATACTGTATTTTTCATTAATTAAATATTACAATTTTGATATAAGTACTTACTATATTTGTTTTTCATTTATAATCAATAAAAATAAATCACAACAAACTATAATTTGTAAAAGTATAATATGGAATCTATTGTAGATTTTCACCTCATTTTCACCAATCATCTCTACCATGTCTTCATCTCCCAGACACTTTCTTCATTACACTAAAATGAATATAAAATGTTACATATCAATATACCTAGTTTACTAATAAAGCAAGGCTTCATGATTAAAGTGAAGTAGGTAATTAGATGTTTTCTTGGGAACATACCAGGTCTCTTGGCTCAGATGCTTTATTACTGGATTTCTGATTTAAACCTTTTCGCTGCTCTCAGTTTTTGATCCACATCAGTCTTGTGTTTTGAATGGGCTAGAGATTGATGATCCATATTATACTGCCCAAGCTGGATGATTTTCATCTTTCAGGCACTAGGTTCTCCTACAAGGTAAATAAATTATGTGTGTATTGAAAACATGATGTTTCCAAACCATGTAGGGCCATCAAAGGTATTGAGTATTGGCTTCTTTCATCAAAAAGAAAAATGATATATGTTTTCAATAGCATGAAATACTAAATTCATCAGTTCTAGAGTAGGTGGGTACATATGAATAATATTAAAATCCTTTTTCTCAAGTACCTGTTATGAAAATAGTGTCTGCTACATATCCTCTGGTTTATTATGAATGTTTTTGTTGATGATTCTTTCTCTTGATGGCTGCTATCCACATTTCCCTTATTTTTCTTGATAGATCCTTCATCTGTGGGTAATGCGAAGAGTTTTTCACAGTATCACAGTAGGAAAGGAAATAAACATCAAATGGTCCCACCACAATACATGTTACTGGCATTTTCTTTTCAAAATCACAGTCAGTTTTCATTATTCATAATTAATCTAAACAAAACTTAATCTGACTCAATGAAATAATACTCTGAAAGGTTTCCAAAACCCACAAAGTCCTCAAGTAAACAAACGTGTCTTTGATTTGTTTTTGTTTACCAACCAGACGGCCTACGTTAGGTTAGGTTAGAATAATTCTTCTTCTCTATTGATATTTCGACGATTGCGCTGTTGCCAGACTCACAAAAAAGTTTGGGTTTGAATAAAATTATGATCATTATAACGAATATTAGGATATTATTACTGGCACTGAATCATCATCTTGCAAGGTATGTAAGTATTCATTAAGTGATTATCAGGAACCAGGTGGCCACATTGTCTATTGCGAACGTAAATACTCTGTCATTGGTGATATTGAATCTCATATAGGTAATTACTGGCTATAAATTTGGCAACGATAACTATTCTCCGTGCCAGCAGGTTGATGACGTCACGAAACCTGGCGTTTTTCGAAGGTTCTGATTTTCAATTAATGAAAAAACGTATTTTGGATGATTTTAAATAACAACTGATAGCATCAAATACTATTCACACACGGACTGATCAATATAAAATAGGTATGTGGCGTGAATTCGATTAGAGTGTACAACCCCATTCAAGCATCCCTTCACATTGTGCTGTTGTACAATGCACAAAAAATGCAGCGAGAGACGAAGGAATATGATTTTTCAGGTAAATAGTAATCTAACATAGTTCTCATTATGAAATGTTGTCATTCCTTATGAAAATTCCTTCTGCCATTTCTGCAATACAAGCTAATACTGCTAATAGATTGAAAATGTCTACAACACACACGATCATATTTCGTCAGCATGTCAGACCAGTCCTCCCGTTTGAATCTAATCTTCTTGAATTATTTTAGTAATTTCACGAGTATTTCTATTAGTTCCTATTGCAGAAGGAATTCCGATGAGAAATCAGAGAAATTACCAAATTTCAAAAATGAAAACTATATGTGATTGTTTATAGTAGGTACTTACTTTTAAATCATAATGTACCAACCGGATTCCTTCGTCTCCCGCTGCATTTTTTGTGCATTGTACAACAGCACAATGTGATGGCATGCGCGAATTAAAGAATAGCCGAAAATACGAATCGTATGCCAAAATAATTGTGAAAAACTATTTCAATCACTTGTAAACAAATAAGAAAAGTGAGGTTGTGTTTCAATGTTTCACCTCCAGGGTCGGTCATCTGACAGTTTTTGCACGCAACCCATTCGAAATGAGGTTAGATATTAGACGAAAATGAGAGAATACCTGGCACTTTTCTGAGATGGCATGATATTAGCACAGCGATTTATTTTCTGCCATTATTCCAGACATACTTCAGTTTTTTTTATCTCTTCGAGCGCACGAAAGGAAATTCCTATAATGTTCGTGGAACATCGTGCGTATCTAGGGAGGATAGGGAGAGGAGGTAGGTGTTGGAACTCTGTTTGAACGTTTGGAAGTTATAAGTTCTTGGGAATACTTCCATTGACAAAAAATGCTAAAGCTCGCTCGTTCTACAGGGTGTATCTAAATAACACCGAAAAAACTCAAGGGGTGATTCCTTGTGATATTATTGGAAATAAAGTTCATATAAACATGTGTCCTAACTTGTTTCGTTTTCGAGATACAGGGTATCAATATTTCCATGAAAAATTGTCTTTACATTCATTTCTCAATTGCCTCTTCATCAATTTCAATAAAACGTTGTGGTTTTGTTAATAGTAATATGGAGCTTCTTCTAGTGCAATTAGATTCGAAATAATATTTCCAGCGGCGTCACAGTGGGTGAATTTAACGATATTCATGGTGAATGTCATTTGACGCCACTGGGTTTATTGAGTTTCATATTTTTATTAGATTGGACTATTGAAATAACAACTTTTTTATCCTTTTTGAGGAAAGAATAAGAATTCGATTTCTCCAAATTTCAATGTAGGTGTTTTCAAGACTTCCATTGAGATTACTCAATAACCCCAATTAGAATCATTTTGAAATTTTGAGGCTTTCTCAGTCTCCAACCATACTGAATTTTGGAACCATGAAAGCTTATACAGGAGGGTTATAAATAAAAACAATTGATACTTCCAACTTCAACATCCTGTATCTCAAAAAAGGAGCAAGTTAGGTCACATGTTTATGTGAATTTTATTTGCTAGAATATCACAAGCAAACACCCCTTGAATTGTTTCGGTGTTATTTAGATACACCCTGCATGCAATAATTATAACGGTTAGGTACTTTCACACAAGATACAGAATACATATAAGAGTATCTATGTACAAATTCAGACCGCAGCTTCGAAGTTGCTTGTGATTTAAGGCGACTCAGTGAAATATTGAAAATTCATCTGAAGTTTAGATGTGAATGCAGTGCTGCCATAATTAGTTCGGTGATTTTGCAATTCAAAAAACTGTCTATTTCTAATATTCCTAGGATTAGCATTGATGAACAATTTTTTCAGTATGTCAGAGCAATCAATGGAGTTATTTAAAATTTTGTGCAGAAACAAGATCAGAGCAAGTTTGCGTCTGTCATCGAGAGTTTGAATGTTCACTATTGTGAGCCTCCTAGTAGCATCGAATCATTTTGTAGATTATGAATTTTGCAAAGCAATTCTGGACTCTTTCAAGTTTTTACTTGTGAGGAAGTTTTTTTCCGCCTCTTATTGTTGAAGCTGTAAGTAGGAGTCACAATATGAGGATTTTTTGAATATGCGTTTTTTCTTTCTATAAACATCACATCTCTCTCAGCCAGTCATTCTTCCATCCATTCGATAAAATGTTCTTCACGACAATGATGTTTGTACTTACTGATAATGAAGTATCTTGGAGAACAGACAAAAAATATTTATGTCCATTATCACGAACCAGATCTGATTGGCACGTCTGAAAAAAATATTGGAAAATAGTGATGAATTATTCGGAAAATGAAATACCTAGTCGTTAAGTTTTTCATTTTATTTTTCTTGATATAAACAAGTGCATGTATGATCAATTATTGGAAATGAGAATATTCTTTTTAACAAGAACCGGGTCCCGTTCCGATCTAATATATCGGGTGTAACAGGATCACGGTACACCCCCTTTTTCTCCTTTAGTTTTAGAGGAGTGATTGAAATTCGGAATAACCCATCAACTTGATAAACGTCATGTTTTGACATAAACCTGTTTTATCTTCCACTTCCGGATTCACAGGAAGTGGTAATGAGTCTCGATTTTCGAATGGGACACCCTGTATATCATTGCATTTTCGAATTCTGTATCATTTTCTGAATACAATGATACCACATACAATACAATACAATAATTTATTCATCCCAAAAATGTCATAAAAGTTGATAAATAGGTATATATACATACAATTTATCATACATATGAAACGTTCACTTTTATACATAATATGTGTAAAAAATAACAGAAAACAACAAAGTGGGAACATTATAACACAAAGTCAAAAGCATTAAGAACATTTACACAATCATTTTGAAAAATATTTTAAAATTTTAAAATTTGAAGTTGAGGAATTCATCGATTGAAAAAAAAACTTACAGACGCTAATAATGTCTTGACTCTTCTCTTGAAAAGGTGGAGTGAAGTTATTGTTTTTATTTCGGTAGGCAGACAGTTGAAATATTTGATATCGGAAAATGTAGGTGATTTTTCGTATAAAGTTGTTCTGTGTTTTTTTTGTTCAAAGTAAGTCACCACTTCTTGTTGGATATCTGTGGGACTGGGAGTTTGATTGTTACTCATTTTCCAATTTTTTTTATGTATACAACACAGTGATAGATGTAAATACATGGTGTTGTAAGAATTTCGTACTCCTTGAATTTGGGTCTACATGAATCGGTTCGTTTTGAATTGAATATGAGTCGTATAACACGCTTTTGAGCTATGAATACTCTGTCAATGTGGTTGCTACTTCCCCATAGAATTATGTTGTAGGATATAACAGAATTTATCAGTGCATAGTACACGTCAAGAAGGGATTTTTTGTCAAGAATATTTTTCAATTGAAACATTGCATAGAAATTTGAGCTCAGTTTTTTACTGACTGAGCTTACATGCGTTTTCCAGCTGATATTGTTATCGACAAATGTTCCTAAACATTTGGTAGATTCAGAAGAAGTGATATGCGCATCGTTAACGAAATCTTCAAGTGTTGTCCCTATCTTTCTTCCATAAAACACAATAAGTACTGCCTTATCGGCATGAATCATTAACCTGTTATCATGACACCAAATGACAAACCTGTTGGCAGTTTATTATATTTTCAAGTTCTACGGTACTGTCTGCTGCCTCTGCGATTGATGTGTCATCGGCAAATAGTACTGAACATCCCGCATCTATGAATTTCGAAATAGCATTGATGAAAAGTGAAAAGATCAAGGGCCCCATAAGTGACACCCAACTGAGTGTGCCATGACTATTCTGATCCAGTCTGATATCGATAGGAAAATTTGTGTGGATATTTGGTAGCTCTGAGAATCGGTCGTGAGCTATTCTTTAAACTGAAAATTCAAGATGGAGGATCCAATATGACAAACGAGTTTTGTAATTGATTGATTGTTTTTGTTACCTCAAGAAACATATCTGTTTACAATAGGGATACATGAACACTTATAAAAATAAAAATAATAACAATAATAATATTGAAAGGTTAATCAAGATCCGATTCGTTTCAAAATTAGTATATGGGCGTTTTCGGAGTCAGAGAATATGATTCTTTGGTCAAAATTTAGAAATGCAAGATGGGGTATCCAATATGGCGAAAGAATTCTGTAATTATGATCCGATTCTATTTGAAATTGGTATCTGGGGGTTTAAGAGGTTGGAAATTATTATTCTTTCGTCAAAATTGGAAAATTCAAGATGGCGGATCCAATATGGTGGACGTTTCTTGTATTTAAGATTCGTATCTAGCAGTTTTTGGGGTCGGACATTATGATTCTATCATCATAATTGGGAAAGTCAAGATGTCGGAGAAGTTTTGTAATTATCATCCGATTCTATTCAAATTTTGTATCTGGCTGAAGGTTTGTTGGGGGTCAAAGATTATCAATTTTTCGTCAAAATTGGGAAATTCAAGATGGCGGATCCAATTTTGCGAACGACTTTGGTAAATTAGACCTAACAATAAGTGGTCGAAGGTAAAGTGTATAAAATTGTTCAATTCATTTTTTGCATTTACTTGAGAAATCAAAATCATAATGTGTTACATATTTCAATGAATTTTCTACAGGGCGCCTCCTAAGCTACTTTTGTGACCTAAATCTTAAATGCCTAAGATTTACCGGAATATACAGGGTGTCCCTACAAGGTCTGTACAGAATCTCAGCACATATTCTTGAGGTCAAAATGAGCCGATTTAAAGCAACTTACCTTCATCCGTAATTGCTCCATTTTCGAGATACAGGGTGGTAAAGTTGAGAAATAAAAATCGAATTTTTCAAAATGTATGAACATTTTGGAACGTAAGTATCACTTCAAAAATTGGTAGCCGGTAGTTTTTTGGGATTCAAAACCCGAATACGGATACGTTTTTACTGTGGCCATCGGAGGGCGCTTACCAATACAATTCTTATGGTTTAAAATGGCCATAACATTTTTCTCAGTATAGTTTTTCACTTTTTTTGTAGAGAAAATAATGTTCTAAATATTTGTAAGCAAGAAAGGTACACTTGAGAAAATTCAGTAAAGTAAGCATTTTCCCTGTTTGATGTCGCACCAGAATATTTAAATTATTTTGAGTAAAAAATCTTCGCTGTTATCTTCGTGAACGTAATTTGGTCAGTGAATGAGCAGTGCAAAAATGGGTGGCAATTTTCGACAAAGGTAAGTTCCTTTAAATCGGCTCATTTTGACCTCAGAACCATGTGCTAGGATCTCGTTAAGAATTCGCAGAAATATCAAGAAATGAAAATAATTCTAACCTAACTTTATAACGTCATCAAGGTTAAATACAACAAATACTGCGAATATTCAATAATCCTTTTTTTTATTTGTCAAGCAAAAAGAATACAATGATTCCACAGAGGCTTCTCTGCTTGGTAGGAATAATATAGTAATACAAATAAGAACAATTACACCATAAACACTAGAGTTACATTTATTGATTATTGATTTACATGTTTTCAAAGTAGTTGATTAGTTCATTTTAAACATCCCCATATTATCCGATTCTTCAGATGTGTATTATGTTCTGTTATCTGCAGTGAGTATTCAGTCCAGAAAATTCATATTTTGATTGAAAAAATTTTGAGAGTATTCATCAGATAGTGCTCTTTCAAAGAAAATGTATTTGTTTCTTCATAAAGTTGATTTGATGGGGTGCCATATGGAAGACGATACAGTACTTTCAATGATGTTTTATATAGTACAGGTATTTTAGTTTATTTTACCGAGGATGTGAGAGTATAGAACGGTATTTGCTATATTTGGGATAAGTTTTGGACATCTTCTTAGGGCACCAACTATGGGAGACATTTTTTCTTTGAGCATGCCAATATGCTTGTCCCATGTTAACTTTTTATCAATCCAAATACCAAGGTATTTAATTGATTGTCTTTATTACCCCAAGAAACATAGTTGTTTATAATAGGGATACATAAACAATATACATAATGTTATGCATACAATTATGAAATAATGATAAGATATAACAAGTAAAAAAAATGCAAATAATCATGCAATATCAACCTTGTCTTTCATAAGTAGGTATTCAAATAAGAAATGGAATTATCAAAGTCTCTGAAGCAGATATTTTTTCAAGTTAATTTTGAATCTAGTTGCTTCCTGTATATTCCTCAATTGACTTGGTAATGAGTTGTATACAGTGTGTCCCACTTACCATGCTCACCATGGGTATATTTTTAACGGTGAGAGATACGAAGTCGGTTAAATGACACCAAATGTGGAGTTTGTCAAGGCCAACTATAATGTGAAAAAATATTTTGATAAAATCTATTCATTTTTGTTTAATACGCAAAAATCATATTTTGATCATTTTCATGTCTCCTCCGTAACTTCTTCATTTATGAAAATATTCAAATAGGAATTTCACATTCCCATGGCAGTTTTTCAAAGTGATTTCGAAGAAAATATGAAATTTATACCAACTCTTCTAGAATTCGAGATATCAGCACCAACTTCAGTTTTTCGAATGTAGGTTATAGCTCACTATGACTTAGTTACAAATAACTTTTTTTTCTCTCACAGGTGATGTGTCGCAGTAATAGTTTTGTGTTGATAACAACGGAGTTATCGTCATTTATACAAAAACAAAAAATTATTCGGAAGCCGCCATCTTGAATTCATGAATTTTAACAAGAAAATCATGATCTCCGACCTTAAAAACCCCCACTTACCAATTTTGAATGGAATCGGACCAAATCTTGTCCGCCATCTTGAAGCAGCCATTTTTTTTAATTTCAACAAAAATTCCATAATGTATTGTCACCGAAATTATGAACACCTGCCAAATTTCAAGTGAATCGGCGTTATGGAATTTTTGTTGAAATAAAAAAACAGGCTGCTTCAAGATGGCGGACAAGATTTGGTCCGATTCCATTCAAAATTGGTGAGTGGGGGTTTTTGAAGTCGGAGATCAAGATTTTTTTGTTAAAATTCATAATTTCAAGATGGCGGGATCCAAATAATTTTTTGTTTTTGTATAAATGACGATAACTCCGTTGTTATCAACACAAAATTATTACTACATATACATCTGAAAGAAAAAAAAAAGTTATTTGTAAATAAGTCATAGTGAGCTATGACCTACATTTGAAAAACTGAAGTTGGTGCTGATATCTCGAATTCTAGAAGAGTTGGTATAAATTTCATATTTTTTTCGAAATCACTTTGAAAAACTGCCATGAGAATGTGAAATTCCTATTTGAATATTTTCATAAATAAAGAAGTTACGGAGGAGACATGAAAATGATCAAAATCTGTTTTCTGCGTATAAAACAAAAACGAATAGATTTTATCAAAATATTTCTTCACATTATAGTTGGCCTTGACAAACTCCACATTTGGTGTCATTCAACCGACCTCGTATCTCTCACCGTTAAAAAGATACCCATGGTGAGCATGGTAAGTGGGACACACTGTAGAACGATTCCTGTGTGAAAAATGGATTGTTTGCCGATATTTGACTTATACGTATTTGCTATTAGTAAATTTGATTGTCTTGTTCCATAATTATGTAATGAATTGATTGGTATATGTATAGGCAATTTGTTTCAATCTTTCATTTTTTATTCTGATACTCAGTGTACTCACATTATCGACAGCCAATATTTTCGCCCAGATGAACACGAGCAGCGGCCGCAACTCCTTCGCGTAACTCTGCAGCAACTTCAGCACGTAGGGAAAAATGCCGACGGACAGTGCCAGATTGACGGCCCACGGGCCCAAATCGAGGAACTTGCCCAGCAATTCGAGGGCCCTCATCCTGTGCACCTGGCTCAGTAAAACTTGCAACACGATCGGCAGCTGCTCAGGCGGATTGCGCTCTTCTGAGCCTACAAGAGAGCGAGAGAAACATCAAACAAGCTTTTATATATAAAGAAAACATTTTTAAAAATAAGCTTTCATAAATATGCACCAAACAGGAAATATTGTGAAAATTTCCGATAATGAACTCCGCCATCTTGATTCCTTCATTTTGATGCAGGAATCCTAATTTCCGACCCAGAAAACACCAATATACCAACTTTTTTTAATGTTCTGGTTCCCACGAAAAGGGATATCCTGTAATGTTCAGAGAACATCGTGAGAACCAAGGAAAATAAGGTAGGAATTGGTGTTCTTCTTAGATTTCTGGAGGTTATCTGCCTCGGGGAACACCTCCCTTGGCAATGTGTTCCAGAGCCTCGCTGTTCGTTGGATGAACGAGTCTTTGGAAAGAGATGTTCTGCAGGTCTCCAAAGTGACCACAAGGAGTGCGAAGCCTCAACTCGACCGGTTAATCTCGCGGGGACTGCCAAGGGAGGAACAATTGTTGATATTTCAGGAGAGCATCGTCTATGAAAATATCTATGAAATAAAGCCAGATCGCCAACTTTTCTACGGTGTTCCAGAGAAGTGAGTGAGTTTGTGAGCGAGGCATCACCCACGGGACGAATTGCCCATTTTTGGCCAAAATCCAACAGTTTCAGGGTATGTTTAGGTGCTGCACTCCAAATAATCAATCAATCAATCAATCAAAGTATGCTTTATTGTCCAAGAAGAAGAAATCTTATCGACAAAGCCACATGAGAAAAATACAGTTATGAAATCGAAATCAATAAAACAAAAAATGTATAAATAAAGTTGAAGTTGAACACGTCATTATTGAAATAAATATACAAAAAAAAAACATATATTTATATACACAAACACAAAATATATAAAACACAAAAGATGCAGATGAATGTCATAGTTGATCACAGTAAAATTCAGTTAAATTATAGTATGCCTTATCGAGAAGCAAATTTTTAACAGACTTCCTAAATCTTTTTTCGTTTTGCATCTTCTTTAGGAAATTTGGTAGATGATTGTAAATCTTCAAGCTTTCATAAATGAGCGAATTCTTTGTTAGCGTCGATTTTGGTATTGGAAGTTGAATATTATGACAGTTCCTGGTATTATAACAATTGGAGAACAAATGATTCTTGTGCCTCTTGTGCAACAAACTAACCGTTTCTAGAATAAAGAGACATGTAATTGTCAATATTCGTTGACTAATGAATAATGGTTTGCAGTGAGTGTCTAATCTAACTCCACAAATATATCTTACAGCCCTTTTTGGAGGACAAAGACAGAATTCATCATTTGTAAATTACAAAAACCCAAAATGCGATGCCATATCTCATATTCGACTCCATCAAAGCAAAATGTACCATTTGAGCTTCGATAAGGAAACAGTATTCCAGGACAGGTCGGATCTGTGCCATATAGATCCTAAACAGCTGACTGGAAGTGAAATAGCTCCAGGCCCAAAACGGAAAACCAAGTTTTTGGGATGCACTTTTAGCAATTGATCTCACGTGATTTTCCCAAGAATGGTTATTGCTGATAGTAATACCAAGAATCGAATGTCTTCAAAGGTATGGTTACTCCTGACAAGCTTATGTTGGGCACAGAGAGATCAGTCCTAGAGAAAAGACATGCTTGTGTTTTGTTTGCATTGAAATCTACCAAGTTATTGGATCCCCATTCGAGAATTGTTGCCAAGTCCATATTTATGTTGTCAACATTTCTCCCTCGTTCGTTTCTGATTTGCCTGGCTGGTATTGGAGCCCTGGAAGAGAAGGCGGTATGGAGGGTACTATCATCCGGGAAGCTGTGTACTGGACATGAAGTTGCTTCCAACGAATCGTTGATATGAAGTAGAAATAGTGTTGGTGCTAGAATTGATCCTTGCGGAACACCAGCATTTATGATAAGAGAGTCAGATGAAACTCCGTCGACCTCTACATGGAGGGACTTGTTTGAGAGAAAACTAGCTAGCAGAGAACATAGCTGGGGAGGCAAGCCATAAGATGGAAGCTTGGCGAGGAGTCCGTGGTGCCAGACTCGATCGAATGCCTTGGAGAACTATGAATAGAATCGGAAAATAATTACAAAACTCGTTCGCCATATTGGATCCATCATCTTGAATTTCCCAATTTTGACGAGATAATAATAATCTACGATCCCGAAAACCCCCAGATACGAATTTAGAATAGAATCGGATCATAATTACAAATATTATCGGCCAAATTTGGAGCAGCCATCTTGAATTTTTCATTTCGACAGAAGAATCATAATTGCCGACCCCAAAAACCCCCAGATACCAATTTTGGATAGCATCGGACCATAATCACCAAACTGATCAGTCATTCTGAGGTCGCCATCTCAAATTTCGTAATTTTGATGCAAGAATCATAATTTCCGACCAAGAAACCCCTTTGATACCAATTTTTAATAGAATCGAATCATAATTACATAACTCGTTCGCCATATAGAATTTCGCAATTTTGGCGAGATAGTCATAATCTCCGATCCCGAAAACCCCCAGATACAAATTTTGAATAGAATCGGATCATAATTACAAATATTATCGGTCGTATTGGAGCCGCCATTTCGAATTTTTCAATTTTGACAAAAGAATCATAATTGCCGACCCCAAAAACCTCCCAGATACCAATTTTGGATAGAATCGGACTATAATCACAAAACTGATCAGTCATTTTGAAGTCGCAATCTTGAATTTCTTAATTTTGATGCAGGAATCATAATGTCCGACCCAGCAAACTTCTTGATACCAATTTTTAATAGAATAGAATCATTATTACAAAGCTCGTTCGCCATATTGGATCCGCCATATTGAATTTACCAATTTTGACAAGATAATCATAATCTCCGATCCCGAAAACCCCCAGATACGAATTTTGAATAAAATCAGATCATAATTACAAATATTATCGGCCGTATTGGAGCCACCATATTGCATTTTTCAATTAAACTCGAGAAGGCCGAGGAGGAGAAAACTCGTTATTGACTACAAGTCTACTTTGTTTGTTTTTTGTAAATAAGGATTTTTCCGGTAAGTGGTAAGAAAAGAGGTAGAAATGAGTGACATTAATTCTTCAAGTTGTTCATCGATAAGTTTATGTAGGTACTGATTATTGTTAATGAAAATTGAAAAATGCCATACTTTCTTAAAACACTCGTATCTTCTCTCAAAAATAAGATATTGGCGTGAAACAAAGACTATTGTGTTAAGAAGGGATCACACTCCAATCCAAAGTATAATGCAGCCAAGTTCAATCACTCAATTCCGCCACAGGGCGTTAAGAAGTGAAGGGTAAAATAGTAACTTTAGTTTTTCCCTGTATAATGATAAAATCATCAGCTTTTCACGGAAACTAATATTCAGGCCAACATTACAGTACAAAAATCGATTATTTCGAATCCCAATAACTCGAAAACAGTTGCTCGCAGCAACCTCTACCAAGAATATATTTTTTATACAAAAAAGTTCTAGAAATCTATTTTTCTACTATGGAACGTTAAACAGGTAGGCACAAAAAAGTTATGACTTTTCAGAAGACTCAAAATACATGTAGGTGGCGCCACCCCCACGAAAGAGACAAACTAACATAAAATTTGATATTGTCATTGAAAAATACTCCTAGATACCAAATTTCATTTCAATATCACAATTATTTTGAAATTTATAAACAAAAAACAAAAATGAGAATTCAACTTTGACACATTGTATCTCATAAACGAATAACTTTCGGACATATATTTATACGAACTTTTCATCTTATTTTGACGTCAGCAACATGCTTTCTACAAGTACTTAAGAAACACCCTGTATATCAATGAACGGCGATGTCTATCCATTGTTTATTTAGTCTGACCTCCTTACCCAAATCCAGTCACAGTTGGAAAGCCGTCAACTGTTCCTCGAAAAAGTGCAAATGCCGAAAGGGCTCTTCGTTCTCGATGATACCAGGCAGCTGGCCCAAACTGAGGTCCAACGCCAAATCCCAAGCGTTCCACATGGGGTGTTGGTTATATTTTATTACCGCCAAATCCCAAAATTCGCTGAATTTCGTAATAAAAACTATATACAAGTGTCTGTTATTATCCCCACCATTCGCGATTTAATTCAGTTATCCATGTTTTACGTTTAGGATCGTTCACGTATATTTTTTAATGATTTATAAATGAATCCCAGTGTATATCCATTGTTTATTTAGTCTGACCTCCTTACCCAAATCCAGCCACACTTGGAAAGCCGTCAACTGTTCCTCGGAAAAGTGCAAATGCCGAAAGAGCTCTTCGTTCTCCATGATACCAGGCAGCTGGCCCAAACTGAGGTCCAACGCCAAATTCCAAGAGTTCCACATGGGGTGTTGGTTATATTTTATTACCGCCAAATACCAAAATTCGCTGAATTTCAAAAACTATATACAAGTGTCTGTTATTATCCCCACCATTCGCGATTTAATTCAGTTATCCATGTTTTACGTTTAGGATCGTTCACGTATATTTTTTAATGATTTATAAATGAATCGCGGTGTATATCCATTGTTTATTTAGTCTGACCTCCTTACCCAAATCCAGCCACACTTGGAAAGCCGTCAACTGCTCCTCGAAAAAGTGCAAATGCCGAAAGGGCTCATCGTTCTCGATGATACCAGGCAGCTGGCCCAAACTGAGGTCCAACGCCAAATCCCAAGCGTTCCACATAGGGTGTTGGTTATATTTTATTACCGCCAAATCCCAAAATTCGCTGAATTTTGTAATAGAAACTATATACAAGTGTCTGTTATTATCCCCACCATTCGCGATTCAATTCAGTTGAGCACTCACCCGCAAATGTACGAGTGTCTGTTATTATCCCCACCATTCGCGATTCCATTCATTCAACCGTGTTTGACGATTAGGATTGTTGGCGTATACTTTTCAATGATTCATGAATGAATCTCAGTGTCTATCTATTGTTATGAAGTCGGAGCATTCATCCGCAAATGTACAAGTTTCTTTTATTATCCTCACCATTCGCGATTTCATTAATTCTTCCGTGATTGGCATTTAGCATAGTCGGCGTATTCTTTTCAATGATTTATGAATGGATCACAGTGTCTATCTATTGTTATTCAATCTCACCAGCAAATGTACAAGGGTCTGTTATTATCCCCACCATTCGAGATGTCCTTGATTCATCCGTGTTCGACGTTGTGGATTGTCGGCGTATACTTTTTAATGATCCATCAATGTATCGCGGTGTGTATAAATTGTTATTCAGTCTGAGCACTCACCTGCTTTACAAGTGTCTGTTTTATTATCCCCACCATTCGCGATTTCTTTCATTCATCAGTGTTCGACGTTTAGGATTATTAGCGTATACTTTTCATTAATCCATTAACCCAAATCCAGCCACACTTGGAAAGCCGTCAACTGTTCCTCGAAAAAGTGAAAATGCTGAAAGGGCTCATTATTCTCAATACCAGGCAACTGGCCCAAACTGAGATGCCCGGCGTCCCACATGGAGAGTTGGTTATTATTTATTCCCGCCAAATTAAAAAAATTTGCTGAATTTTCTGATGAAAACTATATGACACAACGTAAAATGTCATGAGCATTTCGAATCTGTCCTATTGTTATTCAGTTTGAGTTCTCACCCGCGAATGTACAAGTGTCTTTTAGTATCCCCACCATTCAAGATTTCAATTATTCATCCTTGTTTGTAGATGAGGATTGTTGGTGTATGCATTTTCTCTAGAAAAGCCGAACTCACTGTGCCCAACATAAGCTTGTCAGGAGTAATCATACGATTTCGTTCATTCATCCATGACTGGTGTTCAGCATCGTTGGCATGTTATATTTTTTCGTGATTCACTGATTCAACTATCTATTCAAAGGAAGGAAGGAATGCTCGAAGTCATCTCCACAAATTTTAATGGTGTTGTTATATAATCATAAGGGACATGTTTCTTTGTAGTAGAATCTTGTTGAAGAAATGGACTAAGGTTGCTCGACTAGCAGTGGTTAATCTTTTGCTTGGAGCGCACGAAAGGGAATGGAGTGAAATTCTACTTTGAGTTCATTCAGTCTGACGTCCTTACCCAAATCCAGCCACACTTGGAAGGCCGTCAACTGCTCCTCGAAAAAGTGCAGATGCCGAAAGGGCTCATCGTTCTCGATGATACCAGGCAACTGGCCCAAACTGAGATTCCAGGCATCCCACATGGGGTGTTGGTTTTTATTTATTCCCGCCAAATTTCAAAATTTGCTGAGTTTTCTAATAAAAACTATCTGACACAAGGTAAATTGTCATGACCATTTCGAATCTGTTCTATTGTTATTCAGTTTGAGTTCTCACCCGCAAATATACATACAACTTTCTATTAGTATCCCCACCATTCGAGATTTCGTTCATTCGTCCATTTTTGTAGATTTGGTGTATACTTTCTTGTACAGGGTGGCCAACTAAGACTCCAGAGTTCGATTTCTCTGTTGTCTTGAGAGATACAAAAAAAATTCATGAATCAAAATTGAAGTAATAACCGAGCTTCACATTTCAAAATTACTTTGAAATACACAGGGTGTTTCGTAAGGTCACAGCACATCAGAGCTATGTTTTTTTCATCGGAACACCCTATATTTCATTTCATTTTTTAATTCTCCCTGAAGATCTGATTTCAACGACCCATCATACTTAGGGTCTAGCAGTAAAAGTTACTGACATATAGGGTGTGTAAAATCGAGATTTTCCAAGTTCATGATTTTTTTCTGTCGAAACTGTTCATTATTCGTCAAAACGGTTTACATGTCCCTATCTCAACTTTTCACTCAATATCAATTGGTGTTCAATTGAAATTGATACAAGGTGGTCAAAAAATCTTAATTTATAATTTGTTTCAATTAAATGTCAATTGAACACCAATTGATAGTGAGTGAAAAGTTGAGATAGGGACATGTGAACCGTTTTGACGAATAATGAACAGTTTCGACAGAAAAAAATCATGAACTTGGTAAATCTCGATTTTGCACACACTATATGTCAGTAACTTTCACTGCTAGACCCTAAGTATGATACGTCGTTAAAATCAGATCTTCATGGAGAATTCAAAAATGAAATAAAATATAGGGTGTTCCGAAGAAAAAAACATAGCTTTAATGTGCTGTGACCTTACGGAACACCCTGTGTATTTCAAAGAAATTTTGAAATGTGAAGCTCGGTTATCACCTCAATTTTGATACATGACTTTTTTTTTGTATCTCGCAAGACAACAGAGGTATCGAACTCTGAATTCTTAGTTGGCCACCCTGTACTTTTTGAATGAATCGCGGTGTCTATCTATTTTATTCAGTCTGCGCACTCACCCGCAAGAGTATAAATAAGTTCTAAAGAATATTGAAAAAAAAAATGTTTTGAAATTGCCAAAAGGGCTCATCATCGTTCTCGATGATACCAGGCAGCTGGCCCAAACTGAGATCCAACGCCAAATCCCAAGCCATCCAAATGGGGTGTTGGTTATATTCCCAAAATTCGCTGAATTTCGTAATAAAAACTATGTACAAGTGTCTGTTATTATCCCCACCATTCGCGATTTAATTCAGTTATCTATGTTTTACGTTTAGGATCGTTCACGTATATTTTTTAATGATTTATAAATGAATCGCGGTGTATATCCATTGTTTATTTAGTCTGACCTCCTTACCCAAATCCAGTCACAGTTGGAAAGCCGTCAACTGTTCCTCGAAAAAGTGCAAATGCCGAAAGGGCTCTTCGTTCTCGATGATACCAGGCAGCTGGCCCAAACTGAGGTCCAACGCCAAATCCCAAGCGTTCCAAATTGGGTGTTGGTTATATTTTATTACCGCCAAATCCCAAAATTCGCTGAATTTCGTAATAAAAACTATACACAAGTGTCTGTTATTATCCCCACCATTCGCGATTTAATTCAGTCATCCATGTTTTACGTTTAGGATCGTTCACGTATATTTTTTAATGATTTATAAATGAATCGCGGTGTATATCCATTGTTTATTTAGTCTGACCTCCTTACCCAAATCCAGCCACACTTGGAAAGCCGTCAACTGTTCCTCGAAAAAGTGCAGATGCCGAAAGGGCTCATCGTTCTCGATGATGCCAGGCAGCTGGCCCAAACTGAGGTCCAACGCCAAATCCCAAGCGTTCCACATAGGGTGTTGGTAGGTGGAGGGCAAGGCAGGACTGCTCACGGGCGTGCAATCGCAAGATCTCATTATCCGCTCGGCTAGAAGGAAGTTGCGGAAGAGGCTGGCTACCAGAAGGTCTTGCCGAAACAGCTTTTGGAACAGGTCTGGAAAATGATTATTCACATCTCAAGTGTAGAAATAGTACATTATACATCAAAGGACAGAAATGCAAGATTTTTTTCCAAAGTAGCTCGAGGGCGAAGCCCAAGCACCGACGAAAAAATAGCGTTCTGTCCTGAGGTGTATATACTATTTTTTTCTACAAGCGTGCGTGATTCACCCTATACCCGCACGCAATTTAGTTTAGTGCGGGAAAAACAACGATATGATAATATGGCAAAATATAAGTGGTGGGTGATGGAATATGAGAGTTTGAGTTTGTTTCTTGCAGTATTAAGTATGTATGTTCAGAATCATCCATCAAATGGCACTTATCCCTCTATAGATTTGGATTGATCTGATGGAAAACGATTATTGTTGTCATGCCAATCAAACCTCAAATGAGTTTGTTATTTTCGAAGTGACAGACACAGCGTTACTGTCATTTTCGATTCAGTGGAATTGCCACAATGTGAAAAACTTCCAGCTATAGGGATGCGATACAGATGCGTTATTGCCAACGAAGTCTTAAGAAAGGTATGAGAAGCTATACACGCGTTTTATTGAATGGTGCAACAATAAAGAAATGAAAATACCGAATAAAGAAGATGTTTTTTTGGTCTCATTTCCTAGAAGTGTCTGAAACCTAGAGACCAAACACCGTATGGGCCTGCTGGCTTCCGCAATGAACCTTTACATAATGCGTCAAACTGTGAATTTACAATAGCTATTACTGATAATCAGTAGATAGAGAATATATTTCTCTTGTTAGTTGTTCTAATATGAATGAATAATTAATTGAACAAATCAATCAATTTCCTACGCTTGTAGAAAAAATATTGTTCCTAACTCATTCGTAAAGTGTCTTTCCCGCACTCGACTGCTTGCCCGAACTCTACAATACAAGTTATACCTAGACACCCAATTCTCTAATCGCTGGATAGGTCGTGGCAGCCCTCATTATTGTCCTTCTAGGTCTCCTAACAGTATTAGACTATTATCTATGGAGATATATGAAACGATTGGTATATCAGACTGAAGTCAACACCAGAGAGGAACTGAGGGAGAGGATAGTTACAGATTCAGATATGATCAGAAATAATAGACAAATTATTCTAAAAACCACGAGAGATCTCCTGAAGAGATGCAGGAAATATGAAGAAATTGGAGAATCTTTGTTGAAGATTGTTGAGGCATAGAACAAGCTTTTTCGGAAATCGTAATTGTTTTGTAGTTTTGTCCAAAGATCAAGTCCGGTCCTGAATTTTTTATTGAAAAAATTTATTCTCAACTCTGCTGGTATATCAATATACAAAAAAATGATTTCAATACCTTAAGCCGAACTTAGAGAGTAATGTGCCAGGGCGAAATCGAAGAAATATTGATCAGTATTTTGTTTGAATTTTTTTAACCCAATCGGTCGAAGAGAAAGTCAAAATTATGACATTTATAAAGAAAATGAATTTCCCAAGTACGTCTCTGGAATTTTCTTTCCATAGTAGGCCATCTTATGAAGTGTTAGTAGAGGTATGTTGTTGGTAATTTTCAGACGATAATATCGAGACATTCGTGAAATATCGTTCATCAAAGATTCGCCCCGAATTCAAATATTCAAATAATGCCATGTATTTTTTTTTAATTAACTCGGCCGTTACTTGATGAAAATCCATGACAAATGTAAAAACTTCACAAACGATAAGATTTCCACAAAATTCTCAAACAGACGACATGTTTCTCTAACACAGTACCCAGCAAACATTGAACTAGCGGGAGAAGTCTGGCCTAGTGCAGGTTAGTCTGGGAAAGTGACGATGCCGGGGTAAAGGTAATGGGCCGATGATTTTCCCATGCCAAGTAACCATCAGTTAAAAATACGATGATGGCCTTGTGATGGTGAGATGTCTAGAACTAATTGAATACTAACGAGATCTGGCCCTTTGTTGGCCAATTTCATATTCACTACCCGTCCCCCTGGCGGATGTTTTGGGAACGTCTACATCAACAATCAGCTGATCAATATCATATGTGACTAAGATGGCTGACTCTCGTGAGTGGTGATCGCGTACTAGTTTGTTTATGTCGAATTAATGTGGTCCTCTCTTTCCGTGGTGGTTATTTATGATGGCAGGAGTATTCTCAATTGATACTAATAGAAGACAGATTCTTCAATTATGATAATATTGAGTAAGTATCATAGTGTTTTGAATGTCATTATTTGATGCATGTGTTTGGTATCTCGTAACCTCATATACCTAATGATTATGATAATTGGAGTTAACTATACTTCTCTAAAAGCAACCATCATTTTTAACTCGTTTGTTGCTATCAAAAGCAATCTCAGGTTATGTGAACCTATCTCTATATTGAATAACTGAATAACAATAAGATTTCAGCTACAGAATTACCTACCTGTGCCAACACCATAATGAGAATTGAAAAGCTCCATGTTATCACGCCATTTGACTATATTATCAAGTTATAAACTCATGCAACTCATAGGCCACTAATATAAAACAAATGATGCATTTTATATTTCAGAAGTACCTCACAACGAAGAATCAACTTCGAAGGAATGCTACCCAATAAGATGTAGATACCACACACCAACCAGTAAGCAGTCACTCCGAGAAGTTTCATCGTTGAAGAACAGAGAGGTTAAGAAGATATCATTGTGTCATTCATAAAATTGTTTTATTGAAATCTGGTATGTGTCTGATTTATGATGAGAGGGTTATGTTGTTAATTAAAGAGGTACAAGAACTTTCAGATCCATTGGACCCCTAAAACCCCTACCCCTCCCCTACCACGATAGTATGTAACCAATGTCGTTAATTGGCCATTACAGTCCCATCATTTATGTATATGCTGGGCTTGCTATGGGAAACTCAATGTGTCGATTATGTTGTACTGGCCTTTTGCCGGGGAACTGAATATGATTGCTGGGTACCCAGCACTGGGACCAGCTGCCGGCCGCAGTGTACTGATATATAGAGTCCCGCATATGGGACCATTTACTGGGCCGCTGATGTCAGGTATGGGAAAAATATACTAGGCCATTGATGCCCCATATCAAGATGTTTGCTGGGTAGCTTCGTCAGGTGATATACTTGTACGATGAACTAAACTAACCTTGGCTTGCTTTTATATCCTACTTTCCCAACCTGAAGGATTAGTTACCTGTGGACAGGTTCGATAAACCTCCATTTTCGGAAATTAGGCACAATATCTACATTAAAATACGGTGCACCGGATTAACTTGGAAGGGCTGACAGTGGTGAACTATTGAGGTCTTTGTGAAGAACATACAATATGAAATATACAGTGTGTCCAAGATAAGGTTGAACAGCATGGGGATCTCGAAAACGGTAAGAGATACGAAATCGGTTAAATGGGGAAAAAGTTGCGCATTCGGAGGCTCATATCAAGAGCCTTCGAAAATTTTGAAAATTATTTTTAGTTTTTGAGTTATATCGAAAAAAGTGAATTTTTGGAATTTCTATTTAATTTTTTTTCTCCGTTATTATTAGAGATACAGCAAAACTGAGAATACTTTTTCATAGCAACTCTTGATGACGGTCAATGTGGTGATACCGATTTTTTCATGCGACGTTTCATATTCGTGGAACCATCATCAACTTTTGTTTTTTAAATACGGTCTTGATAATTTTTGCACAGATTCCAAAAGGTTTTTTTATTCTGAATTCAACCATGTATTATACAAGGTGGTTCATTTGTGTTTCGACCTATTTTTGGCTATCATCAATGTTTTTTCGAAACTCCAAAGGAAAAATGCCATCAGTTCCACTTATTTTGAAGGAAAATTAGTCAACACACTAATACCTCATCAACTGGTTTCAATCAACAACCCATTTCATTTTGCGGAAACAAAAATTCCATCCATACAAATTCAGAATATGTCAAGCGCTAAAACCAGGCGATGACGAAAGGCGCAAGACATTCTGTGAGTGGTATACCAGGAAATGTTAAAATTTTGCAGATTTCCCTCGAACTATCATCTGGACTGATGAAAGCATGGTCACTAATCATGGTAGCTTCGATAGAAAAAATACACATTATTGTTCACGAGAAAATGAACATTTATACATTACAGCGAGACACCAACACCGTTTCGGCTTTAATATGTGGGTTGCAATATTTGGTACACGAATTATTGTTCCTTCTATTTACCATGAAACACAGACTTCCGAACGTTATAGAAATTCGCTTGAGAATCATCTTGAGGAAGCTCTGGATGATTTACCGATTGCGGAAGTTCAGAACTCTGTTGGTTTCAACAAGATGGCGCTCCGGTACATAATTCCAGAGAAGTCTGTGCGTGTTTATCCCTTGGCCGGCGCGGTCGCCTGATTTAACACAGCTGGATTTTTTCTTAGGGGATATATCGAACTTCGTACACGCAAATAACTTTGATGATGAAGAAGAACTAAGGGACAGTGTCTTCGAAGCATTCAATAGAATAACCCCAGAAATGCTTAGCAATGTCTTAGAAGCAACTGTGAGAAGAGGATATTTTTGTCCAGAAAATAATGGTTATCATTTTGAACATTTGTTATGAATGTCTCTGTAGGTATTGTCAAAGTTAAGTTGTTGAAGTAATTCGTGTAAGAATTCATCAACAATTTTAAAAGCTGCATTGATCGAGTGATGTAGTGAAATATTTTTTATTCACTTTTCAGTATTGAATAACTAATCCATCAAGTTTGACACTAAATGATCAGAAATAAGTGGAACTGATGGCTTTTTTCTTTTGGAAGTTCGAAAAAACATTGATGATGGATAGAAATAGGTCGAAACACATTCGAATCACCTTGTATAGTACATTGTTGAATTCAGAATAAAAAAACCTTCCAGAATCTGTGAAAAAATTATCAGGATCGTATTTAAGAAACAAAAGTTGATGATGGTTCCACGAATACGAAACGTCGCATAAAGAAATCGGTATCACCACGTTAAACCTCATCAAAAGTTGCAATGAAACAGTATTTTCAGTTTTTCTGTATCTCTGATAATAACGAAGAAAAAAAATGAAATAGAAATTCCAAAAATTTTTCGATATAACTCAAAAACTAAAAATAATTTTCAAAATTTTCGAAGGCTCTTGATATGAGCCTCCGAATGCGCAACTTTTTCCCCATTTAAGCGACTTCGTATCTCCTACCGTTTCCGAGATCCCCATGCTGTTCAACCTTATCTTGAACAGACTGTATATACATGTAATTGATATTTGATGACAAAATGTAGATTTTACTTATTTCAATAATTGAATAAATAGATAATTGAATAATTACTTGATCGTTGCATAAAAAACTATTATTGAATGCATCTTACCTCTCGGTAGAGTATTCCAGGCGATTGTGTCTGTTATTGCGGTGAAGATCCAATTAAGTTCTCCCATCATTGTCCGTCTGTCAGTAATTTGTCCAGGAATTCTGCGATATAAATAATGAAATTCATTATTTTTTCCGTAAACCGGGTACTTTGGCACTGGGGCTAACTTTAGCACATGAGTCATCTCGTCATCTGCTTTTTTAAAACATTTGTTTTTTCGCGGTTCATGTTTATGTTTTATGCAATAGCTTATTATTTCTGAATAAAGAGGTTTATTTTTGTACAAAAACGTAGTCTGAATAAAGCTAAATTATGATATTTTTGAAAAAAAAAATGTCATAATCCAATTTTAGATTTAAAACAGTGCCAAAGAAGACTTACAGAGCACTCTACTCTCGTATTTTAAGTAAAAACATTCTGCCAGGGTAACCCCACACGTTTGCCTACTTTGGCAGGCTCTAAACACTTTTTTCTCTGTTTCCTTTCAATATTTTTTATTCAAGTTTTCAGCATTTACAGCTTTATTGATGTTCGTTACAATGAGTTTTTTTTTTTGTTGAATAAAACCCTTTCAAGGCTGTTTTGTTTAGAAGTAGTTGGGTATACTTTTTCGACTTTTTTGACTTCTATGAGGTCAGTCAACAATTTTGAGCATGTCTATATGAGGAAAAAATTCTTGGGTGTAAGGGGGGTGGTGGTACATACAGTGTGTCCACCATAAGGACTTTACCACCCCTGTAAAATCGTTATTATCCGACCAATTTCAAAAAACCTTTTTTTGTTGGATAGGTATTTGAAATGCCCATCCAACAAGAGAGTGATCTAATTCTTGGACTGTTATCGTGGCCAACTGCGACAAATTTCAATGACCAATATTCCAGAAAGTACTATTAGGGATTTTTTTCCACAAAACTTGATGATGGATTCTGAATCAGTACCACTTGAAATATACCTGTACCGATTTTCATCATCATAAAACACAGGGTGTCCGAAAAAACGAATCATCATTTTCTTCAAATAGGTGATCAGCAAATGTAGCTCTGTGGTTTTTCTAGAAAGAAATAATCACAAATTATCATTGATGATTATTTCAAATATACCTGTACCAATTTTCGTCATTTGAATATACAATGTGTTTGAGAAAAAAATGAAAAAGGATAGGTAAGCAATATTTTTCATCCTGATAATTCTTCACTCAAAATAAAAAGATGAATCAGGATCACTTGGAACATACCTGTACCGATTTTCATCATTATCAAACACAAGGTGTTCGAAAAATCAAATTAATATTTTTTTGAGTTGATGAAAGAATATTGCCTACTTTTTCTTTTTAATTGTGTTCTCATACACATCGTATTTTGAATGATGAAAATCGGTACAGATATGTTCAAAGTGATCCTCAATAATAATGTGTCATCAATTCTTCTCAAAAATACCACAATACTATATTTTCTGATCACCTATTAAAAAAAAACATAATTCGTTTTTTCGGACACCCTGTGTTTTATGATGATAAAATCAGTAAAAGTGTTTTTCAAGTGATCGTGATTCAGAATCCATCATTGTTTTTTGTAAAAAAAAATCCCTAATAGTATTTTCTCAAATATGGGTAAATAAAGTTGGTCGCAGTTGGCCACGATTGTTTTTTGTAAAAAAAAATCCCTAATAGTATTTTCTCAAATATGGGTCAATAAAGTTGGTCGCAGTTGGCCACGATTACAGTTCATGAGTAAAATCGCTCTCTTGTTGGATGTACATTTCAAATACCTATCCAACAAAAAAAAGTTTTTCGAAATCGGTCAGATAATAACAATTCTACAACAGGGGTGGTAAGTCCTTAAGGTGGACACACTGTATGTAGCCCTTCAATATGGTACCTGAATGTACCATCAGTCTCATGTAAAGCAGAAGGATGAAATTAAAGAAGACACATTTTTAGTGATTTCATTGTAATCTAATGAAACATTTTCAATTATGATAAAGTGCGAAACAGTTTTTACATAATGGAACATCGCACTGCTCGCATATGGTTGTACTATACCTGTAAATGAATTGTTTATATTCATCAATTGGACTGTTGGAAGGGTCTTTCAACAAGGACCGGTCGATGTTGACAGTGTGTGACGGCCATGTTTTTTTGGGGGCATCTGTCAAATCTGTTGTATTTTATTCAGTCACTGATGCCAAATCACCATGGCAAGTCACTCGATCGAGCAGCATGTCCAAATGACTAAACTTTATTATGGTGGCCCTTCAAAGTCGACTCTCCAAAGTTTGGTAGCCAAATTCGAGACAACCGGTTCGGTAAACAAACAACCGACACCCTTACGTCAAAAGAACGCCAGATCGGCCGATAATATCGACGCTGTACAGGGTGGGCAAAATTGGGCGTTTTCGCCGTCTATCTCAATAACTAGAGGAGTTATCGAAAAACCGATATACATGTTCCGGGTTCGATTTTGGAGAAACCTCGAATGGCACAATCAAAATTTCGATATCTTCATTCGTTTTAGAGATACAGGAGGAAATTGAAAATTTGCCGATTTCGATTTTATTTTCTGACTACTTTCCGGTGAGAGGTATCAAAAAATTTCAAACGTATATTTATACAGTATGATCCATTGGCATCATCAGAAATTTTATACAGGGTGACGTTGAAAAGATACGGCAGCCAATTATGTTTTTTCTAATGGAACACCCCGTATATTTTGGCACAGTTGAATAGTCCCAGGCGTTCTCATTACAAATATACCGGGTGACCCGGAACCAATTTACCCCCCTGTATCTTCGTTGTTATTTTGTATGAGTGTTTCAAATTCGGTTCTTCGATTTGATGTTATGAATGTACAATTCAGCAAGTATCAATCCAAATATGTCACTTCCGGTTTGACCGGAAGCGCATCCAATTTTTATATTTCGAATAGGCAGTATTATTTTTTTTTGAAAATTACAATTCGATAAAGAATTACCTTTACAATGACATCATGTAAGCAACAATAATTCAATCTTTCACAGCATACTTTCATGAAATTGTTCCGTTACGAGGGGAACACAAAAAGTATTTTTTTTATAAAATGTCAATTATACCAGCAGATTGTGAATTGAAAGTATGATTGTGATATGTCATTGTAAAAGTAATTCTTTACCGAATTGTAATTTTTAAAAAAAAATAATACTTCCTATTCGAAATATAAAAATTGGATGCGCTTCCGGTCAAACCGGAAGTGACATATTTGGATTGATACTTGCTGAATTGTACATTCATAACATCAAATCGAAGAACCGAATTTGAAACATTCATACAAAATAACAACGAAGATACAGGGGGGTAAATTGGTTCCGGGCCACCCGGATATGTAACCCTACCTTTTCCTTTCACAATTTCAGATATATTCGCAACAATATATTCAGTGTGTCACATTTCTTATGGTTACACCCCCGTATCTTCTGTAAAAATAATTGAGGTAGGATTCAAAAATTCGCAACTGTCAGAAAGATACAAATGATACACTCATGGAGTCATGGACCAAGTGGGATCATCTCCAATGATAACACTGCTCGCCAGCAGCTATGGAATCATCGATATTTCTGGATAATGCTATCAACAGGCAGAATCGAGGTTGAGAATGACACTCTGTATATATTCACCAAAGGTGGAAAATGAATATGATAGGGAATGTTATTTCCAGACAAATGGATATTTGGTGAGAAATAAAATGGGAAATTATTCGATTTGATATCATTGTTATCAAGACATTTGAGATACAGAAATAAGACCAATAATTTACTCAATTAGGAAATCAGTAGGTTGCGTTGAAAAATATAGCCTTATAGAAGATTCCAGATACAGAAGATACGGGGGTGTAACCATAAGAAATGTGACACACTGAATATATTTTTGCGAATATATCTGAAATTGTGGAAGGAAAAGGTAGGGTTATATATATATTTGTAATGAGAACGCCTGGGACTATTCAACTGTGCCAAAATATACGGGGTGTTCCATTAGAAAAAACATAATTGGCTGCCGTATCTTTTCAACGTCACCCTGTATAAAATTTCTGATGATGCCAATGGATTCCACGCATCATACTGTATAAATATACGTTTGAAATTTTATGATACCTCTCACCGTAAAGTAGTCAGAAAATAAAATCGAAATCGGCAAATTTTCAATTTCCCCCTGTATCTCTAAAACGAATGAAGATATCTAAATTTTGATTGTGCCATTCGAGGTTTCTCCAAAATCGAACCCGGAACATGTATATCGG
The DNA here is from genome assembly GCA_918026855.4 of Phaedon cochleariae. NCBI lineage: Eukaryota > Metazoa > Arthropoda > Insecta > Coleoptera > Chrysomelidae > Phaedon > Phaedon cochleariae. The sequence continues at coordinate 775,639 of OU896722.1, forward strand.
TTTTTCGATAAATCCTCTAGTTATTGAGATAGACGGTGAAAACGCCCAATTTTGCCCACCCTGTACGTCAGAGTGTGTAGGAGACTTCGAGGCAGTCGATTTCTCGCCGTGCACAAGAACTCGGCCTATCGCAGACTTCGACTTGGAGAATTTTGCGCCGGGACTTGGGCCTGCACCCGTACTCAGTCATATGTATGATTGCCTTCGGACATTTCCGTATAAAAAGAAAGACAATGCCAGAGGACGAACGGGGAAATATGGAGACTGTAAAGTACCATCCTTCCAGCGATGCTTCGTATAGTGCATGATTTCGAGTGACTTCGGGAATTGGAAGGATTCTGCCGCCTGGTGTGTGATGAGAACTCGACCTCCCTGCCGATTGATCAACGGATGCTCCGTTAGCTCAATTGGCAGAGCGTTGGTCATGTAAGACAGAGGTTGTGAGTTCGACTCTCACACGGGGCGGTGGAGTTTTTTCATTTTCCATTGTCACTCGAAATTAGGTCTTTCCATCTTCATCATTATATGTATCTTTTCGTTTGAGTAACCTAGGGTCCCTTGATGGAAATTGACGTTAAAGTCATCTTAACAGGGTACGGACAGATCCTCGTCTCCTCTCACTCTAAAGTGTTTGTGAAACAGTTATATAGTTCCATCCTTATTCAATTCTGGGGATAAACACTAGATTTTTGACATTCGTTGTTTTTTAGGTTATATTGAGGTCACTGGCGTATCATACGTAATTTCCATATGGAATTCCTGATTCAACTATACCAAGATATAGATGAACAATCCTCTAGTTTCAGATTTTACTACTCCAGCATAGTCTTTGCGAGGTCGGGAACATATAAATTGTACTGAAAGCTCAATATATTTAACCAAAATAGCCTGTTCTTAGACTGTATACCAGGGTTAACTAAATTGACTAAAAGAATTCTGATTTCGAGCTGAGCAGAAGCTCATAGATAAAGAGCTGAATGAGCTGAGCCTTATGATTGAGAAATGGTGGAAACCTCGATGTGGGTATCTGGGTATCTGAACTACTGTACTCATGTCATGTGTGCTAAATATATTTTCGGAAATCCAATTCGGAGAAGAATTTATGGAGTGACTAATATCACACTATGTATAAAACTTTGTCTGGGACGAAAAGTAGGTTGATCAAAAGGAATACGTAAAATGTGCAAGAAAATAAAGAATAGAATATACTTTACCCCCATATGTTATACATATGATTTTTCCGTCTCTCATTTTCGAATAATTTATTGATGAAAGTAACAAAGAAGTAGGTAAACGCAGTATAACTTATAGGCACGTTATTTTCACTCTTGCATCCTACATATTTTCTATTTGTGGTAGAGTAATAATTATATAAACTTATGTCTTACGCCATATTGGATCTGTCATCTTGAATTTTCAAATGCCCCACATACCGATTTTGAATAGAATCAGATCTTCATTACAAAACTCGTCCACCATATTGGATCTGCCATCTTGAATTTCCCAATTTTGATAAAAAATCATGATGTTCGACATAAAAAACCCTCAGATACCAATTCTAAATAGAATCAGATCATCATTAGAAATTTCTTTCGCTATATAGTGGATCCGTCATCTTGAATTCTCCAAGTTTGACGAAACCCCAGATACCTTCCAATTTTGTAGAATCGGATCATAATTACAAAACTCGTTCGCCATATGATCTACCACAACAAGTAAATACCCTGTACATACCTATTATTAAAATGTTGAGTGATTTTCTGTAGCGCCCATGGATGTGACGTGACAGCAATGTCAGGGATGCCAATAGACAAAACTAAAGTCTCTAGATCATTAAAAAAGAATGCAGCTATGATCTGTCCGTACCCTGTTAAGATGACTTTAACGTCAATTTCCATCAAGGGACCCTAGAGTAACCGACAACAATTATGACTTGACTCCTATGTATAATTCAACTTTCACCTCCTACAGGGTGAAATTGTAACAACTAACTTGTCGATGAGGTCAGGCGTCACTTTGGGCATCAGCTTCGACGTGGGCTGCAACACAAACCATCTCAAGACCACCTTGATGGGCGTGGTCAGACAGAGATTTCGAATTTTAGCCTTTTATAACACCTTACATTGGCCCAGATAGTGGTATGATATTCTATATAATAGATGCAGTTACGACATCAATGGATTCTTTGCCTATTAATTGTTGATTTCTACTCGATAGGAAGTGGCACAAAATCACTATTTTAGGACGTCAAAATATTATTCCGTCATTAAATCGTCGTAAAACAATTTCCGATTTCATACGCTGGTGGGTACCCACGAGAAAAAAATGTTCACTAAAATACATGGTAATTCGTCATAAAAATCCAATTTAACTGTATAAAAATCACTGGTGTGGAATTTTCCCCACAATTATTGATCCAACTCTACATTTATACCATATCTCTTTCCATATCATACCACCCATTCCATATGAAATAAAGGAACCTGTATACAGGGTGATCTGGTGAACGAAAAGACAGAACATTCTGAAAATTGGGATGCTTTGATAATTGAAAATTCTCTATCCGTCGAAAATATTTCCATCGATACAGTGTTACCACTTCTATCAGAAACAACTAGCAACTTTGTTATTTCAAATGGAACACCCTGTATTTCATTGCATATTTAGATTCTTCCTGAAGAGCTGATTTCATCAATGCAACACACTTGGGGTCTAGCAGGAATGATTACAGAGATATCGTCGTTGTAAAATCAGACCGGCATATCTGTGAAAAAGGGATTTTTGAGTTATTGGCATCAAAAAAATCATTTTTTTCACCGTCAAACCGGCATATGTATAGTATCCTTGTGCCGGTATGAATTTTGGCGAGATTCAGTATGTTTATAAGCAGTTAACAGGTGTATTGCCAATGCGTCAGTTCATCATGAGATGTCGTGGTGAAAACTACTGCAGCTTGTACATATAACTGAATTATCTCCCAATACTACTTCCTCTAATATGCACAGGCGTAGCCTCGGGCGTGGCTCATTGGCAGATACTCCAGACACTTTTGCAAATTATACCCATATTATAAACTTTGAAGTGATATACCGACATATCTGCATATTTTTCTGTTCCCAGAAAATTTTCTAGTTATTTGCCACCGATGCAGCTACAAGCAAAACCGAACTCAATTTTATGCACGAAAAAGATAGCTCTGAGATGAAAGATCAAGTAGATAATTATAAAGAAATAATCGAGTAGAAAAACTTTGAAGCGCTCTGGTGAAAAATAGTAGTTTTGCAGATACGCCGGTTTGATTTCATAGCGATGATATATGGTGTTCAAAATTGAGATTTTTCAATGTGAGGTTTTCTTGTGTAGAAACTATTCAATATCGATCAAAACGGCTTACATGACCCTATCTCAACTTTTGATTCACTATCTACTGGAATTTAATTGGATAGATTCAGAATTCTGATCACCCTGTATCTGTTCCAATTTAATGTCAGTAGAAAGTAAATCGAAAGTTGAGACGTAGACATGTAAGCCGTTTTGATCGATAATGAATAGTTTTGACACAAAAAATCCTAAAATTGAAAAATCTCGATTTTGAACACCCTATATCTGTGTAATCAATCCTGCTTGACCCCAAGTGTGATACATTGATAAAATCAGCTCTTCAGGGAGAATCTAAAAATGCAATAAAATACAGGGTGCTCCATTTATAATAACGAAGTTGCTAGTTGTTTCTGATAGAAGTGGCAACACTGTATCGATGAAAATTTCTTAGACGGATAGAGAATGTTCAATTATCAAAGCATTCTAATTTTCAGAATGTTCTGTCTTTTCGTTCTCGAGATACTTCTAATAGGCCATCCACCGTGTATCACCTGTATACAGTCTGTCCAAGATAAGGTTGAACAGCATGGGGATCTCGGAAACGGTAGGAGATACGAAGTCGCTTAAATGGGGAAAAAGTTGCGCATTCGGAGGCTCATATCAAGAGCCTTCGAAAATTTTGAAAATTATTTTTAGTTTTTGAGTTATATCGAAAAAAGTGAATTTTTGGAATTTCTATTTTATTTTTTTTCTCCGTTATTATCAGAGATACAGAAAAACTGAAAATACTTTTTCATTGCAACTTTTGATGAGGTTTAACGTGGTGATACCGATTTTTTTATGCGACGTTTCGTATTCGTGGAACCATCATCAACTTTTGTTTTTTAAATACGGTCCTGATAATTTTTTCACAGATTCTAAAAGGTTTTTTTATTCTGAATTCAACCATGTATTATACAAAGTGGTTCATTTGTGTTTCGACCTATTTCTATCCATCATCAATGTTTTTTCGAACTTCCAAAAGAAAAAAAGCCATCAGTTCCACTTATTTCTTATCATTTAGTGTCAAACTTGATGGATTAGTTATTCAATACTGAAAAGTGAATAAAAAATATTTCACTACATCATTCGATCAATGCAGCGTTTAAAATTGTTGATGAATTCTTACACGAATTACTTTAACAACTTAACTTTGACAATACCTACAGAGACATTCATAACAAATGTTCAAAATGATAACCATTATTTTCTGAACAAAGATATCCTCTTCTCACAGTTGTTTCTAAGACATTGCTAAGCATTTCTGGGGTTATTCTATTGAATGCTTCGAAGACACTGTCCCTTAGTTCTTCTTCATCCTCAAAGTTATTTGCGTGTACAAAGTTCGATATATCCCCTAAGAAAAAATCCAGCTGTGTCAAATCAGGCGACCGCGCCGGCCAAGGGATAAAAACGCACGGACTTCTCTGGAATTATGTACCGGAGCGCCATCTTGTTGAAACCAACAGAGTTCTGAACTTCCGCAATCGGTAAATCATCCAGAGCTTCCTCAAGATGATTCTCAAGCGAATTTCTATAACGTTCGGAAGTCTGTGTTTCATGGTAAATAGAAGGAACAATAATTCGTGTACCAAATATTGCAACCCACATATTAAAGCCGAAACGGTGTTGGTGTCTCGCTGTAATGTATAAATGTTCATTTTCTCGTGAACAATAATGTGTATTTTTCTATCGAAGCTACCATGATTAGTGACCATGCTTTCATCAGTCCAGATGATTGTTCGAAAGAAATCTGCAAAATTTTAAAATTTCCTGGTATACCACTCACAGAATGTCCTGCGCCTTTCGTCATCGCCTGGTTTTAGCGCTTGACATATTCTGAATTTGTATGGATGGAATTTTTGTTTCCGCAAAATGAAATGGGTTGTTGATTGAAACCAGTTGATGAGGTATTAGTGTGTTGACTAATTTTCCTTCAAAATAAGTGAAACTGATGGCATTTTTCTTTGGAATTTCGAAAAAACATTGATGATGGCTGAAAATGGGTCGAAACACACATAAACCACTTTGTATAATACATGGTTGAATTCAGAATAAAAAAACCTTTCAGAATCTGTGAAAAAATTATCAGGACCGTATTTAAAAAACAAAAGTTGATGATGGTTCCACGAATACGAAACGTCGCATAAAAAAATCGGTATCACCTCGTTGAACGTCACCAAAAGTTGCTATGAAAAAGTATTCTCAGTTCTGGTGTATCTCTAATAATAACAGAGAAAAAAAATAAAATAGATATCCCAAAAATTCAGTTTTTTCGATATAACTAAAAAACTAAAAATAATTTTTAAAATTTTCGAAGGCTCTTGATATGAGCCTCCGAATGCGCAACTTTTTCCCCATTCAACCGACTTCGTATCTCTTACCGTTTCCGAGATCCCCATGCTGTTCAACCTTATCTTGGACACACTGTATATCTCTGAAATATTTGTTAACATCATTTCTAAAGAACCCATCCCCGTCTTCACAGAGCTTTGGGATTAAATAATAATAATAATAATAATAAATAAGCAAAGGAAGGTTATGGAATAATTCAACCTTCACCTCCTTCAGGGTGATATTGTAACAACTAACTTGTCGATGAGGTCAGGCGTCACTTTGGGCATCAGCTTCGACGTCGGCTGCAACACGAACCATCTCAAGGCCACCTTGATGGGCGTGGTCAGACAGAGATTTCGAATTTTAGCCTTCCATAACGCCTTACATTTGCCCAGATAGTGGTATGATATTCTATATAATAGATGCAGTTACGACATCAATGGATTCTTTGCCTATTAATTGTTGATTTCAACTCGATAGGAAGTTGCACAAAATCACTATTTTAGGACGTCAAAATATTATTCCGTCATTAAAACGTCATAAAAAAAATTCCGATTTCATACGCTGGTGGGTACCCACGAGAACAAAATTTACACTAAAATGCATGGTAATTTGTCATAAAAACACAATTTAACTGTATAAAAATCACTGGTGAGGAATTTTCACCAGAATTATTGATCTAACCCAACATTTATACTTGACTCCTATGTATATAATTCAACCTTCACCTCCTACAGGGTGATATTGTAACAACTAACTTGTCGATGAGGTCAGGCGTCACTTTGGGCATCAGCTTCGACGTGGGTTGCAGCACGAACCACCTCAAGGCCACCTTGATGGGCGTGGTCAGACAGGCGGTGAACAGGTCGGCGGGCAGCTCGGGAGTCATCGGCAACACTTGATGTGCCCCGCAGGCAGCCAATTGGATGCAGTGCTTGAAAGTGGGCGGGGCGTGCGAGTTTGCAGGGTTCGGTTGCTGGGAGATCGATTGCTGGAATTGGCGATTCAAAATAAAGCGACACGTCTTCTTGCTGATATCAGAGAACAGGGTGATTCAATATAAATGTCCCCCCGTCTAGCTCAATCATTATTGAACCTATTGTCAAGAATGGATCGAAACTATAATAATTTTATTGGGAATATTTGAAATTCCCATTTCATTTAAGAACAGTACAATAATCTAGTCTAGAGTCACTGGATATTAGTTTGATAAGAGTTCGGACACAGAAATGACAACAGTTAGGGTTTTTTAATGTTTAGATTTATAAAGTTACACACCTTGCATTGTGACAAGAGCACCATAGTCGCCCGCGCTTTCTCATTCAAAAGTTTTTGAATTTGACAATTCATTTTATAAACGTCAGAATTGAAATGAAATTTCATAATTATTATACTTTCGAGATAAAATCAGCTATGAAAATCACTTGCTGTATAATAAATTGTGCCAATTTTGAAACAAATGGATATCATTTATTCGATTTTTCAAATCAAATATCAAGCATTCGCTTATGGAAGGAAGATATGAAACGGCCTGGGTGGAAAATCAATTTGAAGACGAGCGAAATTTGTGAGGTACTCATTGAAATTCACTTCTTATAACAGCATCTGATTAGAATGAATCTATTTTTTAGGCCCATTTTCAAACAGAAGATTTCAAAATCTGTTTGAGAGAATCTGCTGTTCCATATCAATTTACAAAGCAGACGATTTCAAGAACAAAATTCCATTATTATCATCACACAAAATACAAAACAAAATAATCATGGAAAAGGGGAAATGATCGCAAAATTACATTATGAAATTGAAAATTTGAAAACGAAACTAAGAAAAGCAAGTAAACTACAACGTGATATATTATTGAATGGCGTTTTTGGTGCTGACCGCGAATTCAAAATTCAACAGTGAAAAGTGAATAGATATTTATGTTTCAAGGCTATTATTATAAGGGCCTTAATTACGCTGGAGGTTATCGTTTTGGAGATATTTTCTATATCGATCCATGTTACTAAGCTCCTGGGGCACTAAGTGAAGTTGTTGAGAACTTATCAAACCAAGTATTTGGTAGGTCTCGTCAAAATAAATTTACTTTTTTCCCATGAAATCTTTATCGAAAAATGATTTGTTCTCTCTATTTCAACAGCCTGTATCTCCGAAATGAAGCATTTCCAGACACAAGCTTATATAGACTTTATTTCTTAAAATTGTCTCAGGAATACTTCACTGGAGTACAGTTTCACATACAATAAGGAATTATAGCTATAAGTTTATCCATATGTATATATTCTCTGATATTAAATTGTTGTTACATCCATTTTTTTCATTTATATAAATCTTGCTCTGCTAGAAGTGTATCACTATGAATTGAAGTGGGTGTTTGTACCCTATATCCATTGTCCATCTACGGCTATGATTGATTTGACAGAAAATATAACCTCTAAAATCGTATCTGACAATCAGGCGCTACTAGGGAAATTTAAAGACAAAGAGCAGAATATATGTCTTATTCTTTCATTCACTTAAACCATTGTATTATAGAAAATAGAAAATGACAAAAGTTCAGCTGTGTCCGAACTCTTATCAAACTAATACCATCCAGTGACTCTAGTCTAGATCATATTCTTAGAATTATTCAGCTTACAGGATATCAGTAGAGAATTACGATATTCAAAAGAAATTATAGTTCGGATTTCAATCCTATTATTATTCAAGTAAAGTCGCTGACGGTCAGAAACTGCTGGTTTTGGATTTTTCCTAATCGAGGTGAATACACTAGTTTTTATGCTGAATCAATTACCACTACCAAAACCGACATGAAAAAGTATTAAGAGAAAAAACCGACAGTTGTGGTTCGGACAGTGGACCGTAAAGTATAGTTTTTTCAAATTCGCTAACAAAAAAGTAAATCTTTTTCATTTTTTTATCATGTCTAAACTTCGTGAGTGGCAGTTCCAATCCTCCAACAAAAGGCGAGCCTTTCTGTAAGTACGTTTTTTAATATTACTAGTTTCAGTTTTCTTGTTTTGTTTTTATTTGAGTTGGGTGTATCTTGCTGGGAAATTGGTCAATTCATCTCATGCCCGAATTGTTTTTTGATAAAGATGAATAAATTTGTGAAGTGGAGTTGAATTCTTTGATTATTTATTTTATTATTTATTTAATTTAAAGTCTCACAAAACACTGTAGAGTAATTAAAGTGCAAGACATTACAAAAGTACCTTAAAACTAGCATAAGTATTAAAAAAGTTACTAAGAAATGAAAGAAATTCACACTTACAAATGGCATCACAATATAAAAATGTACAGAGATGATAGTCAAAAATTACAAACATTTACTAAAGTTACATTTACTAAAGTTACATTGTTAGTGTCTTCAATGCTTTCACATTTGTGTTGAAGAAGTCAACACCCGTATCCTTGAAGAGCTCATTACAGAGCATCAGCATTTGGCTTAGAGGATTATCTAATGGGTACTTAATACTAAATAATTTGTCCCATTTAGGTCTTAGCTTAATTTTGGAACAACTAGTTTTATAGAATTGATCAATGCACATTTGTGGTATTTAATATTGTTAATTATATAGTATATAAATATCACAGATTGTTGTTTCCTTCTATCACAGAGTTTTTGAAATTCATACGAGTCCAGCATGCTTTGATAAGAAACGTGGTAGGGGTAAATATTGTTTTCTTTAACATATATAAAGCGTAGAAATTTTTTTTGAATACGTTCTATACGTTCCTTGTGACAGTAAGCCATGGGTGACCATATTATTGCTGCATATTCGAGGTGTGGCCTCACTAGGGCGTTATAGAGTTTGATTAGTGTGCTGATGCTCTCAAAGTTTCTGGAATTGCGTATAATAAAGCCCAGTTTTTTATATGCTTTATTAACAACAAAGTCATAATGCGTTGTGAATTTTAAATTGCTCTGCATATAGACCCCGAGGTCTTTAATTTCTTGTCGACGTTGTAAAATATTGTCATTCATAACATAGTCGAAGTTATCTGAAATTGATTATCTGGAGTACGTCACCGTGAAGCATTTATCCGTGTTAAGACGCATTTTGTTTTGTACGAACCAGTTAGATACCGCGTTGAGATCCTCTTGTAGTAGGAGGCAGTCTGAATGTGTAGAAATTTGCTTGAAAATTTTGAAATCGTCGGCAAAGATGAGTCCAGATGAATATTGTATGCACTCAGGTAGGGTATTGATAAAAATAATAAAGAGAAGGGGGCCAACAGTACTCCCCTGCGGCACTCCAGAGGTTGGAAAGAAAGATTCAGAGTAGGCACTCCCAACTTTGACTTGGTGTGAACGATCAGAGAGATACATTGAAAAAAATCCACATGCCTCTTTTGAAAAACCTAGATTGCTAAGTCGCTAATTATAATTTTCATAAAACCTCTTGCAAGCGAGTAAGTTCGAGTTACGATTGTGGGGGTTACAACCCACTCGTGACACTATCCCAAAATTTTGAATTGACTCGGCTGTTATTTAACGGAAATTCATAGCGAATGTAAAAACTTCACAAACGATGAGATTTCGACAAAATTCTTAATCACATGACATGCTTCGCTAACACAGTAGCTTTATCAGGTGAAATACTGGTACAATGAAATAAACTAACCTCGACTTGCCTAAACTTTTATATATCCTACTTTCCTAACCTGAAGGATTAGAATTACCTGTCGAAAGGTTCGATAAACCTTCATTTTCGGAAAATAGGCACAATAATATCTACATTTAAATACGGTGTAATGGATTAACTTGAAAGGGCGGTTGATGTTGATAGCAAATACATATCATTACATACAATTGAGTTTTTTCCTTCATTTTCTACGTGTAGAATTTCGAAATTATCATCAAAAGTATGGTTTTCTTCTAATATATGGTTGGCGTATGTTGAATTTGTTTCATTTTTCAAAAAATTCATCTCATGTTCATGAATGCACTGATTAAACGTACCGATATACAGTGTGTCCCAGTTACCATGCTCACCATGGGTATCTTTTTAACGGTGAGAGATACGAAGTCGGTGGATGGATGATGAATTTGTCAAGGCCAACTATAATATAAAAAAATATTTTGATAGAATCTATTCGTTTTTGTTTTATACGCAAAAAACAGATTTTGATCATTTTCATGTCTCCTCTGTAACTTCTTTATTTATGAAAATATTCAAATAGGAATTTCACATTCTCATGGCAGTTTTTCAAAGTGATTTCGAAAAAGATATGAAATTTATACCAACTCTTCTAGAATTTGAGATATCAGCACCAACTTTAGTTTTTCAAATGTAGGTCATAGCTCACTATGACTTAGTTACAAATAACTTTTTTACAAAAACAAAAAATTATTTGGAAGCCGCCATCTCGAATTTATAAATTTCAACAAAAAAATCATGATCTCCGACCTCAAAAACCCTCATTCACCAATTTTGAATGGAATCGGACCAAATCTTGTCCGCCATCTTGGAGCAGCCATTTTTTTTAATTTCAACAAAAATTCCATGATGTATTGTCACCGAAATTATGAACACCTGCCAAATTTCGAGTTAATCGGAGATCATGATTTTTTTGTTAAAATTTATAAATTCAAGATGGCGGCTTCCGAATAATTTTTTGTTTTTGTATAAATGACGATAACTCCGTTGTTATCAACACAAAACTATTACTGCGACATATCATCTGTAAGAGAAAAAAACATTATTTGTAACTAAGTCATAGTGAGCTATGACCTACATTTGAAAAACTGAAGTTGGTGCTGATATCTCAAATTCTAGAAGAGTTGGTATAAATTTCATATTTTTTTCGAAATCGCTTCGAAAAACTGCCATGAGAATGTGAAATTAGTATTTGAATATTTTCATAAACAAAGAAGTTACGGAGGAGACATGAAAATGATCAAAATCTGTTTTTTACGCATAAAACAAAAACGAATAGATTTTATCAAAATATTTTTTCACATTATAGTTGGCCTTGACAAACTCCACATTTGGTGTCATTTAACCGACCTCGTATCTCTCACCGTTAAAAAGATACCCATGGTGAGCATGGTAAGTGGGACACACTGTATACCTTAGGGCAAGATCCATAGTTAAGTTTGTATACCCCTGATTTTCCGAATTTAGAAGTTTTGTCTTCATTATAATAAACATACATATATCATTCAAAATAATTTAAATATTCCGGTGCGGCATCGAACACTTAAAACCGAAATATCTCGAAATCGGCTTACTGTAGAGAATTTTACCAAGGGTACCTTTTTTGCTTAGAAATAGTTAAAAAATTATTCCACTTACAAAAAAAGTGAAAAAGTACATTGAGAAAAAAGTTATGGCCCTTCTAAACCATAAGAAGTGCATTGGTAAGCGCCCTCTAATGGCCACAGTGAAAATGTGTCCGTATTCAGGTTTCGCATCCCAAAGAGCTATTTTTACTTTTTAAACCATCCTATATCTCGGAAATGGAGCGATTTCGGACTGAAATAAGTTGCTTGGAATTGGCTTATTTAGACCTCAAGAATATGTGCTGAGATTTTGTAGAGACCTTTAAGGGACACTCTGTACTTACAAGAACATGAAAAATAGTCATTCCTGTCCTGATACGAATGTATTCTTCAGTTTTTTTTCTTAGGTTACGAGAGTATTCTATAAAATATTTCTACGAAGTAATCAAAGAGAATAACAACAATTATGTCTTGGTTTCGTAAGATATTTAGCATATTTCCATCATTACTTATGTTTTAGTCGACAATAATTATTAATGAAAAAAATTTAAATAATAATTTATTACGGAATGACTGAAATTGTGCCAGAAACTTTCTCAACAAGTTCTAGTATTTTTTTCGTAGATTCATAATATGACCTGGTTTTTGATAATTATTATACTGGGTAAGTTTTTCTCACAATTACTCAACATAGGAAAACAACAATATTTGGGCACTGATATTGGTTTCGTTGGAAGGGCTACTTGTTGAATTATTTGGGTTCAATTCATATACTAAATTTTAACCCGATCGGGTAATCCCTGTAGTTAATATGACAGTTTGGAATTTTGTCAGAATCCACAAATCACTCTGTATGTCAATAACGAAGCGGATTTTAAAATTTGTATATAGCATTTTGCAATCATATTGACAAGCCCTATAACCCCAAAAGTCATGTTGGTTTCATCTCTGGACACCCTGTATATCAGAAAATCGTTTATATTCAGGAGATGAAATTTTTTACTTCGTATTTTCTGACAGAAAATATCTAATTCGAAAGCTATCGACTGAAAAATAATCATTTACTTCATTTTGCCATATTTCCAAAGTAAGAACTGTTCATCAAATCCTAATTTGCATAAACTAAATAATAAAAAATCCCATAAGATGCGGACTTCAATGGTGGGGCTGTATTTTTTTTTCACCCCACCCCGTATACCCATCCACTATCGATATCTGAATTAGTCATACTTGTTCGGGAATTTATGTGTTGAAAGGATGACATAACTAATTAGTCATTAGAATGATAAATCGAACCAATCAGCAGTCTCGTTTTAAATTTCATCGAGTACGGTCGACTCAAGTGATATTAAAAAAAAAGAACTCGAATTATCGAAAAGTGAACATTCATCTTCGGTTTAGATATTGTATTATTATTTGAGTGATGTAAAAGTGGTATTTTTTCAAGACGTAAGTGTTTTTGTATATGAATATGGGTATATGTCACGTTGTTGGTATTTTGATTCGGTATGGTATATGTAATAATTAATGAAAAAAATTAAAATAAGAATGTATTACGGAATGACGGAAATTGTACCAGATATTTTCTCAACAAGTACCTATAGTATTTTTTCCGTAGATTCATAATATGACCTCAGATTTTTGTTAATTATTATACAGGGTGAGTTATTTTCTCTCAACATAGGAAAAAAATAATATTCCGGTCCTGATATTGGTTTCGTTCAAAGGGCTACCTGCTGAAGCCTTTAAGTTTAATTCATGTACCAAATTTTAACCCAATCGGGTATTCCCTGTATTTGATATGACAGATTTCCACGTTTTTTTAATGTAGAGGGGAAAAGGTGTATTTTGGAGCTAAGCGGCGTCCATTTTTTTTTTAAGCAAGGCCAACTAGATCACATTCAGAGGCTGGAAAATCGAGAATTCACATTAGCGATTTTTTTAGGAAAAATCCGCGTACACCTCTGGAATCGGCGTCCTAAGAAATAGATCTGTACTAAGTATCATGAAAAAATATTCAACACTAAATAATCTACAGAATGTCTCATTTGAAACGCCCCCCCCCCCTCTATATTATTCATGCGATTCACACCAAATTTGGACCACATCCTTTTGGACAGTACCGTGCGTTTTCATCAAAATGAAAAGGGGTCAATTTTTTATGAAATAATATTAGGAATTGTTTACAGGAAAATTGAACTCATAATATTGTTCTTCCAAATTGGGAGTGGTATGAATAGCCATCAATATGATCATTCTGTTAGACAGTGCCATGCTTTTTTATTGAAGTAAAAAGGGGTCATCCTGTAAAAAATCTAAAAAATTCATATACCGGGTGACACAGGTTATCGGGCCACCCCTGTAACTTCTGCATTCGTCAACGGATTTTTCTGAAATTCGGTACAGTTATATAAGCAACTATTTCGGATTTGATCACATTAAAATCCAATATGGCGGACTTCCGGTTTTTCTGGAAATGCCAGCAATTTTGTTTTTTCAAATGGAGCACCCTGTATATTTTCACATATTCAAGTTCAACAGGTCAAAACAAGTGCAATCTTGATGTCAAATGTCATTTATTCCACAGCCTACCTAGTTGAAAAATTATTCTAACTGCAAGGAAATTCATAAACTAGTCGTTGATTTTTGAATGTATACAATTTGTTACTGCACCGAAAAACAAAAATGATATGTCATTTTGTTCCTTAATGTATGTTCTAGAGAGACGGGTAGGTGGCCCATAGGGGTTCCATTTGAAAAAAAATAATTTTTGATCAAAAAGTGATGTGGCTGAATTGATTCCTGGATAAGTGACACAAAAAAACATTTTTCAGAAAAAAATATGTTCTTCTGTTATGTGTGACTCATTGTGAATAGTCTTGACCACATCTCATTTATCCACGAGATAAAATGAAAAAACAATTTTAATTTAATTTTTTTCGAAAAATTGACATTTGAAATAAAGATTGCACTTGTTTCGACCTGTTGAACTTGAATATGTAAAAATATACAGGGTGTTTCATTTGAAAAAATAAAGTTGCTGGCATTTCCAGAAATACCGGAAGTCCGCCATATTGGATTGTAATGTGATCAAATCCGAAATAATTGCTTATATAACTGTACCGAATTTCAGAAAAATCCGTTGACGAATGCAGAAGTTACAGGGGTGGCCCGATACCCTGTGTCACCCGGTATTTCATAAAAAAATTACCCATTTTCATTTCAATAATAAAGCACGGCACTGCCCAAAAGGACGTATGTGAAATGTGAAATGTGAAAAACTGATCATATTGACTAATAGCTGAGATATTTTGGAGCTGTTTGAAATGAGACCTGATTTTTTCTACAAAAATCGCTAATATGGATTTTGAATTTTTAAAATTGAGGCCCCTTAGCTCCAGAATAAACCTTTCCCCGCTCTACATTGAAAAAAATTCATGAAAATCTCTTCATAAATGAAAAATGTATGAGGGTGGCCCAATTTCAAATGGATCTATCTGTATATCCTATAAAAAATTATCTGATTGAAATATGAAACACCCTGTATAGAATGCAATGAAATTTTGTTCGTTTACAATTTTTTTCTATTCATATAATTCTGACATTGTTGCAGGACAAAAAAAAACTTCAGTATCAAAATCTGTGTTTTCATTTCATGTTATTCCTTGCTGGCTATCACTGTCAAATTGCATGACATTTGGTGTATGCATTGTATGTTGTCAATAATAATTAGATGGAAAAATGAAGGGTTCAAGAAGTCATTCTTGCTTCTATTCAACAATTTTGGTCTGTTAGAAATAGAATAAATACAACAGTAGTGGTGCTGTCATTTACATTTGACAGTTTTGTAGCCAACCTGCGAATTTTTTCTAAAAAAATCGCTAATATGGATTTTGAATTTTTAAAATTGAGGCCCCTCAGCTCCAGAATACACCTTTCCCCGCTCTACATTAAAAAATTCATGAAAATCTCTTCATAAATGAAAAATGTATGAGGGTGGCCCAATTTCAAATGGATCTCTCTATAACCTATAAAACAATTTCTGATTGAAATATAAAACACCCTGTATAGAATGCAATGAAATTTTGTTTGTTTACAATTTTTTTCTAATCATATAATTCTGACATTTTTGCAGGACAAAAAAAACTTCAGTATCAAAATCTCTGTTTTCATTTCATGATATTCCTTGGTAGCTACCACTGTCAAATTGAATGACATTTGGTGTATGCATTGTCTGTTGTCAATAATAATTAGTTTAAAGAATGAAGGGTTCAACAAGTCATACTTGCTTCTATCTTCAATAATTATTGGCAATTCAACAGTTTTTGATCTGTTAGAAATAGAATAAATAAAACAGTAGTGGTGCTGTCATTTACATTTGACAGTTTTGTAGCCAACCTAAACATGCAAAATGCCTAATACCTGAAAATATGTTCAATTTTGATTTCAGATATTGGAGATCTGTGTAGATATTTTGTTTGGCCCAGTTTTCATGTTCATTCCAAAGCCAATTCAGTGTTTGGTAAAACTGCATATATATCATGTGATAGTTTTTTATTTGAAAATTTTTTTTTGGTACTTAATTTTGCCTGAAAAACGCGAATTTGATAATGAAATTGTGAACTAACCACTATTTTGCCTACTTTTTCCCCTTGTGTTGGATGCATTTAGAGCTACTTGCTCTTCTTATTTTGCAATTAGACACTTTATATACTTATGATGTACAGGGTGGCAAACTAAGACTCCAAAGTTCGATTTCTCTGTTGTCTTGAGAGATACAAAAAAAAGTCATGTATCAAAATTGAAATAATAACCGAGCTGCACATTTCAAAATTATTTTGGAATATATGAGGTAACAGCATATCAAATTTATGTTTGTTTCATATGAACACCCTATATATTATTGCATTCTTGGATTCTCCCTGAAGAGCTGATTCCAACATACTCGGGGTTTAGCAGTAATATTCACTGAGATAAAGGGTGTGAAAAATCAAGATTTTCCAAAATCAGGACTTTTTTTGTGTCGAAACTATTCATTATTCGTCAAAACGGTTTACATGTCCCTATCTCAACTTTTCACTCAGTATCAATTGGTCTTCAATTGAAATTGATACAAGGTGGTCAAAAAATCTAAATTTATAATTTGTTCTAATTAAATGTCAATTGAACACCAATTGATAGTGAGTGAAAAGTTGAGATAGGGACATGTAAACCGTTTCGACGAATAATGAACAGTTTCGACAGAAAAAAATCCTGAACTTGGAAAATCTCGATTTTGCACACCCTATATGCCAGTAACTTTCACTGCTAGACCCTAAGTATGATACATCGTTGAAATCAGATCTTCAGGGAGAATTCAAAAATGGAATAAAATATAGGGTGTTCCAATGAAAAAAACATAGCTTTGATGTGCTGTGACCTTACGGAACACCCTGTGTATTTCAAAGAAATTTCGAAATGTGAAGCTCGGTTATCACTTCAATTTGAATGCACGACTTTGTTTGTATCTCTCAAGACAACAGAGGTATCGAACTCTGGATTCTTAGTTGGCCACCCTGTACTTCAATAACACATTTTTATACAGGGTGTCCGCTAAAAGGAGGTCAATCCATTAACCATATATTCCTTGAACAAAAACAATATGAGTTTCTAAATACCATTTTTCATTTTAGACCTTTATATTCGATATACAGGGTGTCAAAGTTGGAAATTGAAAACTGTTTTTTTCTAATTACTCGCGTATTTAATAAGATATCAATTCCAAAATTGGTACATTACTTCAGCACAAAAAGGTACATCGTGTGAGGAGAACAAAACAGAAAATAACTGTCAAATATTCTAAATACTGGGGGTCAAGTACACACTTATCCCCATATTTATTTTTTGTACGTGCGCTAATGACTTCCTATCTATTTTTCTCCAAGTGTTCAATCCTTTTAGAGTATTTTTTGTCTCTTGCAAAATTTCGATAACATCATTTGTTTTTGAGATAATTCGAAAAGTACTGGTTATTGTTTGATGCCTATGCAACTTACAGTAATCTCATAATGTTCACATACTCCTATTTATTTCGTCGAAACTGAAAGAGGGCGTAACTTTTTACGTACGAAAAGGTAAATATGAAAATGCCGGGTGCTCAGAGCGAATGTATTGAAATAATTTTTACGAAAAAAAAATTTATAGAAATTCAACACGTCTAAATGAATTGCTCGATATGAATTTTTAGAATACACATGCGAGCCCTTTTGATTAAAGAAAACCTTAGCCTTTGAAAAATATGTGGCTTATGCACAAAATCTTTCATACATCCATAGACAATCCTGATCTGCTATTTCTTTCATTAAGTAGCTATTAAAATCATGAATATCATGATTTCACCAAAAATTTCCGAAAATATATTTTTTCAATTTTTTTCGATTTTATTTCCCGTTCGTTCGCGCCCGACATACCATACGGTGGGGAAGAGGCTCGAAAATATTTTCAAAAAATTCCGCACCACCCAGAACCGCTCAAACCGATTTTAATTTTTTTTTACAAAATTTAATAATCCTTTAAAAGGGTGGGCTCGTCAATCGACATTCCCCCCCCCCCCCCATCCTCCTAAAATCATTATTTACGCGCGAAATTCCAAAAAACGTTTTTTTTTTATTTAACCCCGTAAAAAAATTTCACGCCGTTCGATTGGCAAAAAAATTTTATTCGACACGTGTCCTCACTTTTTCTTCATTTTTTTTTTTTGTAAAAATAATTTTAATACATTCGCTCTGAGCACCCGGTATTTCCATATTTACCTTCTCGTACGTAAAAAAAATACGCCCTCTTCCAATTTCGACGAAATAAATAGGAGTATGTGAACATTATGAGATTACCATTGCCGCATAGGCATCAAACAATAACCAGTACTTTTCGAATTATCTTAAAAACAAACAATTTTATCGAAATTTTACAAGAGACAAAAAATACTCAAAAAGGATTGAACACTTGAAGAAAAATATATTGGAAGTCATTAGCGCACGTACAAAAAAAATATGGGGGTGAGTGTGTACTTGACCCCCAGTATTTCAAATATTTGACAGTTATTTTCTGTTTTGTTCTCTTCACAGGATGTAACTCTTTGTTCTGAAATAATGTACCAATTTTGAGATTGATATCTCATTAAATACGCGAGTAATTAGAAAAAAACAGTTTTTAATTTCCAACTTTGACACCCTGTATATCGAATATGAAGGGCTAAAATGAAAAATGGCATTTAGAAACTCATTTAATTTTTATGGCAAGTTTTTCATATTTAGTGAAGAAGCATACCAGATGATGGCCATTTAATCAAAAGTCAATCCAAATACTAGATGTCAAATGTCAACAGATTGTTTTGAACACCTTTTGAATGACATTACACATACCATTATTCTAAATGATATTCTTCCTTCTTTTCAATCAATATGGATCAATCACAAGAAAATCATATTCCTAGTTGACTCATATAATAGGAAAAAATGTGCCATACATATACAGTGTGTCCCACTTACCATGCTCACCATGGGTATCATTTTAACGGTGAGAGATACGAGGTCGGTTGAATGACACCAAATGTGGAGTTTGTCAAGGCCAACTATAATGTGAAAAAATATTTTGATAAGATCTATTCGTTTTTTTTTATAGGCAAAAAACAGATTTCGATCATTTTCATGTCTCCTTTGTAACTTTTTTATTTATGAAAATATTCAAACAGGAATTTCACATTCTCAATTTCTCATGGCAGTTTTTCAAAGTGATTTCGAAAAAAATATGAAATTTATACCAACTCTTCTAGAATTTGAGATATCAGCACCAACTTTAGTTTCTTAAATGTAGGTCAAAGCTCACTATGACTTAGTTACAAATAACTTTTTTTCCTCTTTCAGATGATGTGTTGCAGTAATAGTTTTGTGTTGATAACAACGGAGTTATCGTCATTTATACAAAAACAAAAAATTATTTGGATGCCGCCATCTTGAATTTATAAATTTCAACAAATAAATCATGATCTCCGACCTCAAAAACCCCCACCTACCAATTTTGAATCGAATCGGACCAAATCTTGTCCGCCATCTGGGAGCAGCCAATTTTTTTTTATTTCAACAAAAATTCCATAACTCCGATTAACTTGAAATTTGGCAGGTGTTCATAATTTCGGTGACAATACATTATGGAATTTTTGTTGAAATAAAAAAAAAATGGCTGCTCCAAGATGGCGGACAAGATTTGGTCCGATTCCATTCAAAATTAGTAAGTGGGGGTTTTTGAGGTTGGACATCATGATTTTTTAGTTAAAATTTATAAATTCAAGATGGCGGCTTCCAAATGATTTTTTTATAAATGAAGATAACCCTCGTTGTTATCAACACAAAACTATTACTGTGACATATCATCTGTGAGAGAAAAAAAAGTTATTTGTAACTAAGTCATAGTGAGCTATGACCTACATTTGAAAAACTAAAGTTGGTGCTGATATCTCAAATTCTAGAAGAGTTGGAATGAATTTCATATTTTTTTTCGAAATCACTTTGAAGAAATGCCATGAGAATGTGAAATTCCTATTTGAATATTTTCATAAATAAAGAAGTTATGGAGGAGACATGAAAATGATCAAAATCTGTTTTTTGCTTTTTTGCATATAAAACAAAAACAAATAGATTTTATCAAAATATATTTTCACATTATAGTTGGCCTTGACAAACTCCACATTTGGTGTCATTTAACCGACCTCATATCTCTCACTGTTAAAAAGATACCCATGGTGAGCATGGTAAGTGGGACACACTGTATAATTTCCAATGATGTCCAATGATGAAAAAAGAAGGGCAAATTGTTCTAAATGCCATCCAGAAGACAGGCAGAAAAGAAGGTAAACTCTGTAACATTATAGTGAAATATCTTGATAAATAATGGTTTGTTCACATTTTCATTATCAAATTCGTGTTTTTCAGACAAAAATACATGAATACCAGAAAAAATTTTTGAAAAAAAAAAATTTCAATGCATTTAAATGATGGATAATAATTACCTCATATTCTGTTTGATGTTGATTAGCAAACTGTTTGAAAGAATCAACAATGATTCCAGCATTGGAACAATCATACACATAAATAGATGGTGCTCCCATCCAAGTTTGTAAATCATATATTGATAGAGGAATATACTGTGTATAAGTCTGAAAAAAATAAATCATTACTATTAGCCAGGCATCAACAAATTTTGAAAAACTTCCATAATACCCTTACCCTATTAAAAACCCATATTTCACCATTTGAGGTAGGTTTAGGAACACCATGGCCATTATAATGGAAGAGAACCCTCTCTTCTTTAGCATTTCTGCGAAGGGAGGTGCATAATTTTTTCACCTCATCAGAGGTAGGATCTAGAGACTGTTTATACCGTGCCCTAGGCTGCCATCTTTCATATTGAGCCTGCAAATTTTGCCCGATTTTTTCCAGAGCTTTTGATGAAGACATTGATGATGGATCTGAAATTTTCTCAAAATATGTCAAGGGACTCTGAACTATTGAAATACTCACCTATCCAACACTCTAGCTTAGCACATGGTTGGGTTTTAACTACATCAGGTGGATCTACTCCCACATTCAAACATAAAACGAGAGCAACACTCACAGTTTTCATCTGGAAATAAAATTGAGGAAGCCTCATACATATTTCAAATTGTATAATTATCCAGGAACTTACTCTTTCCTTCATCCTCCACATTTGTGTTACACATTCTATACCAATTACGGGCCCCAGATGCCTATCTTCCACAAAACTCAGAGCCAAATCCTTATCAGTGATAGTGTCTTTTTGACTGATGAGTTTTTTCTCACCGTCATTATTGGATTCTCCCATTTTGGAAGAAACGTACTGGTGGTTCAATGAATACTACGAAATACGAATAACTAATTGCATCCTAGCGGAATTACGTAAAATGCACTTAAAACGTAGTACTTTAATAATAATAAATAAAGCATGGCATTCCACACACATTCCAACATTGACACTAATAATTATTGAAACTGTCACTGTCACACATTGTCATGGGTCATGGCGTCATGGCCATAACCTTAGATCATGAACAATATAGGTGCTGTTTATGTTGATAGAATATCTTTTCAAAAATCCAATACATCGAACTCAATGTAAACAACAATATTGAGTTCATTGGTCCGATAGTGATTCGCTGATTCATAGAAGGATTTATTATATTGAACGTGCGCGAAGCGCTCGTTTGGAGCACACAGACTCTATCTTGTCAATATATTCACCTACTTGAAGTTGGCTGCCAGCGCTGGCTGCCAGAACTTGCGAACTTTCCCGATTGACCAGTGGCACGCGTTTCCCCCTTTTTGGGTGTCGAATATGGAAATTGCTCAATTGCTTTTGTTTGTGATGAAGCCGATGTTGATAATAACAAGAACAAAATCAATCAGCGGGAATATCGAACCCATTATTATCATGATTGATAACAATAATAAGCATTGTGAAAGCACTGCACAGTTGCTTTTGTCTCGAAACATTCTCAATCGAGTAATCATTCCTTACCAAAGACCCTATAAAATTTCAAATATATTTTATTTTCGATACTTTTGCATAAAACTGCCCAGCTTCTTTCGATTCAGGAAGATAGGTAATTATGTTGTAGAATCATATGCTATCAGGTAATGATTCCTTGCTAATTCGTAGATAGACTCCACACGAAAAAATCAGATTGTTGGAAAATTAATTTTCCGATAATTTTGAAGAAAAACTATATAAGACTATAAAATTTCAAATATATTTTATTTTCGATACTTTTGCATAAAACTGCCCAGCTGCTTTCGATTCAGGAAGATAGGAAATTATGTTGTAGAATCATGCTATCAGGTAATGATTCCTTGCTAAATCGTATGATATAGACGCCACACGAAAAAAGCAGATTGTTGGAAAATTAATTTTCCGATAATTTTGAAGAAAAACTATACTCATCAGCTGCTTTCGGGTCAGGAAGATAGTTAATTATGTGAAGAATCATGCTATCAAGAAATGAATCCTTGCTAAATCGTATGGCAGACTCTACACGAAAATATATTTGTTTTCGATACTTTTGCAATAAACTCCTCAGCTGCTTTCGAGTCAGAAATATAGGTAATCGTGAGTAAATATCATGATATCAGAAAATAATCAATTAATGTTCAGACGAGCAAAAAACCATTGTTCACGAAATGTGACAGTGGATTCTACACGAAGAAAAAATCCCCTTTATGTTTTCGAAATTTCAGTTTTTTTCGTGTGGAGTCTACAATACGATTGAGCAGGAAATTTTTTTTTGATATCGTTATTCTATACACGATTACCTATCTCCCTGGCCAGTAAACAGCTGACCAACTTTTGCAAAAGTATCAACAAAAAAAGGTCAATTGAAATTTCTGTTTTTGTCGTGTGGAGTCTACCATACGATTTCACAAGTAGTTATTTTCTGATATCATGATTCTATATACGATTACCTATCTTCCTGACCCGAAAGCAGCAGAGCAGTTTCTTGAGAAGTATAAAAAAAAAATTCTGAATCTGTTTTTTCCGTGTGGAGATACGTCATTCATGAGAGGTGATTTTCCACACAAGTTAAAAACTGGTGAAGTCACTCCTATTTTCAGAAAGAAAGACACAACCCTTGTGGAAAATTATCGTCCTGTAACAGTCCCTTGTGGACTCTCGAAAATTTTCAAATAAATGCCTTTTTGGAACGTCTTTATTCGTTTCTTGATAAACAATTCTGTCTTGAGTAACAGGCAGCATGGATTTCGTTCTGAAAATTCTACGAACACAGCTATGTTCTCATTACCGAACAAAACCATAGAATACGTTGAATCAGATCAATGTCCAGCGGTAATTCTTTATCTGAGTGATCTTAGTCGAGCTTCCGACTGTGTCAACCATCAAAAAATGAGGTCGAAATTAGAAATGTATAGAATAAGAGGCGTATGTCTTAGTTGGTCCTCATCATTTCTTCACAATCGAAAGCAATTTGTTTCCTTACAAGTAAAGTACATTGATGACTGGCGAGGAACAAGGGGTTGGATGTTTCGGCTGGTTCAAGATTCAGAATTCTGATCACCCTGTATCTGTTCCAAATATCAGTAAATAGTAAATGAAAAGTTGAGACCGGGACATGTGAGCCATTTTGGCCGAAATAAACATATTATTATTATTATTATCATTATACCAAATGTCAATTTGGATGCGCGCTTATAAAAAGTAGACCACATTGTTCATTATTTTCCTCTTCTTTCCAGTTAACAGAACATATCCAGATATTTTGAAAATATTACTGTCAGTATATCCGTTCATCTTATATTTTGTATACTGTATATCTCTTTTCCCCCCGTATAATCATCATCAGTCATAGACTCTCCCCCGTATAATTCCATTATCATCATATTAGTCATAGATAAATAATTCTTTCGGAAATTAATCGGTTAGCAGCATATGATTCAACTCATTAGTCATTCATTAGGGACCAGGTGGTGAATCAAGACAGTTTTATATTAGATGTCATCGAATACGGTCGAATTTTGTGATCAACATTGAAAAATACGCGAAGGAATTATTTTTCGTTCCAAACGGAGTGTTCCCTAAACAATGAGTGATAATAATGTGTTTTTGTATTCCTCATCCAATAATTCGTATCGCGAACGTGTGCTGTTCTGGTGTTTCGTGCTGAAACTCGGAAATTTCAAACAATGGAATTGCAGAAATCATTTTTGAGTTTTTTTTTTGTAATTTTTTTATTATGAGTGATAGTATAATCTGATAGGTATTTTGAGCCGATACCACTCGATACATCTAGAAATATTAGAGTAGGTACTCCTTTGATTCATTTTTATATATATATATACGTATTTTTTGTGAGAAATGTATGCGAATAGAACAAACCCGAGACAAATTTGTTAATCCGTATCGCTGACTGTGCTAGGCTAGGTACCGCAACTGCCAATTTTCACAGAGAAATTTTCGAAGTTGTCAAAATTTATCTGAAATGGTCATACACGAATTGTCAAACTCTTATTATTATCCATATACTCAGATTGGAAATTTGTCTCGAAATACCTTGTACTAATTGTATAATTTCCTATGGTTTATTATATTTATATCCAGCCCGCATTCCTGGATAAGGTGATTACTCATAAAATTTCAACCCCCTGTTAAAATATGAATGACTTTTTTTCTGCTTTGAACAATTTAAATTTGGTTCACACTGTTCGCAGTCCTTCAGCTATAAGCTCGTACTTCTTTAAAACATGAAGTTCTTCATATAAACTCGCTACAGGGTGTTACCTGAAACTGTGAAAAAATTTTGAATTTTCAAAAGGATTCCAAATGAACGAAAACTTTTTTTTTTCAACTTTGACAGCAGATTACCTTGAGACATTTTTCGAATTGTCTTATTATCCCTTTTACTTACAGAGTGATATCGAAAAATTAACTTTTAGGTTTTGCAGTCGTAAATTTTTTCCTTCCCAACCGATTTTCCCTCATCTGTTGTGGCTTATTGTTTATAATTTGTATTAATATTGATATCATTATATCAATTCACATTAGAGGATATTTGAGGGTAAACGTGACAACCCGGTGCACGAATTGTGGGAGGTTCTCAGCATTTAGCACATTGTTGCCAAGTCTTCAACATCAACATGATATTTTGTTATTGGGTACAAGAGATATACAGACATGCTGGTTGCTCGAAATAGTCAAGAATGATCATGGCTCACTCTTATTATGTTTTATTTCGTGTTAAATCCAACGACAGGACTCCAATCTTTATGATAAATTGATTATAATTGGTGACTTGACAACGTTACCTCATGAGTGGAAATGGAGGATTGTTTTTGCAGTATTGCAGTATATCATTGCAGGGGAAAGTGTTGTTCATTATCTGCCTGCCTCGTCTTCATTGAGATAGTTGATGAATTGATGAATTACAAAAATATATCACGTTCCAGTTACGAATGTTGAAAATTTTATTCAGGTATGTTTCACAGATTCAACATCCATGTTCCGCCTCTCATGAAGATCAGTATTAAATTTTATGGACTTCGATATTTGATGTCATGTTCATTTGCAGATCTGAGAAGCAAAGTGGTGGAACTTGTCACTGAATCAGAGAAAACCATCCAGTAACGACGAATCGAACGAAAAATCCCCAAAAAAAATGGCCAGAGAATACTTCCCAGAATTCAGATCCTTGTATTCGTACGGAAAGCGATATATTGATATCTTTTCCAGATTCTCAAGAAAACAGATAAAACAGATATTCACCTTTATGTCTCTATGGTAACACGACAGGTACCCTTACGAGGGGAGAGTATCAACTCGGCGTTTATAAACCCTCTCTGCAAAGGAGGTAGACGCATGGTGGGCTAGGTATATACAGTGTTCTTCATTGCAGAGAAAATTGTTGTTTATCTGCCTGTCTCGTCTTCATTGAGATAGTTGATGAATTGATGAATTACAAAAATATATCGCGTTCCAGTTATGAATGTTGAAAATATCCAGACTTTTCATAGATTCATATTCTATGTAGGCCTCACGATTCAAATTTGAAATTGATACTTAGTTTTAGATCTGAGCAGCACATTGTTTGACCTTCAAGGTCCTCAATATAACCCACATAATTGAACATGTGAAACTTGCCAACTGGAAAAACCACTATACGGAAAGAAAGAGGATATGTAGCACTTGTAGCAATCCAGTTACGGACGTTGAAAATATTATTCAGGTATGTCTAAGATTCAACATCTATGTATTTCTTCTAATGATATTTTCTGATTCAAATGTACTTCGATTTAAATGTGGTGTTTAGTTGCAGATCCAAGAAGCAGTGTTCGATACTTGCCGCTCAATCGGAGTGAACCATCTAGAAAATACGGACCGAACAGAAGATCCGCAAAGAAAACTGACCAGAGTATACTTTACAGAATTCAGATCATTATATTCGTACGGAAGGCGATATATTGATTACCTTTCCAGATTCTCAAGCAGACAGATAGACAGATATTCAGCTTTATGTCTCTATGGAAACGCGACAGGTACCCTTACGAGGGGAGAGTATCAACTCGGCGTTCATAAACCCTCTCTGCAAAGGAGGTAGACGCATATGGTGGGTTAGGTATATACAGTGTTCTTCATTGCAGAGAAAATTGTTGTTTATCTGCCTGTCTCGTCTTCATTATTGAGATAGTTGATGAATTGATGAATTACAAAAATATATCGCGTTCCAGTTGCGAATTTTGAAAACAATTATCCAATAGATCTCACGATTCAAATTTGAAATTGATTATTAGTTTCAGATCCGAGCAGCACATCGTTTGGCCTTCAAGGTCCTTGATATAACCGTAATATAAACGTAATTGAAAATATGGAAGATATATGTCTACTGGAAAAAACACTATTCGGAAAGAAATCGGATATGTAGCAATCTAGTAACGGACGTTGAAAATATTATTCAGGTATGTCTCAGATTCAACATCTATATGTATTTCCTCTAATGATAATTTCTGATTCAAATGTATTGCGATTTGAATGTGATGTTTAGTTGCAGATTCAAGAAGCAGTGTTTGATACTTGCCACTCAATCGGAGAAAACCATCCAGTGAATACGGACCGAACAGAAGATCCGCAAAGAGAACTGACCAGAGTATACTTTACAGAATTCAGATCATTATATTCGTACGGAAGGCGATATATTGATTACCTTTCCAGATTCTCAAGCAGACAGATAGACAGATATTCAGCTTTATGTCTCTATGGAAACACGACAGGTACCCTTACGAGGGGAGAGTATCAACTCGGCGTTTATAAACCCTCTCTGCAAAGGAGGTAGACGCATGGTGGGTTAGGTATATACAGTGTTCTTCATTGCAGAGAAAATTGTTGTTTATCTGCCTGTCTCGTCTTCATTGAGGTAGTTGATGAATTGATGAATTACAAAAATATATCGCGTTCCAGTTCCGAATTTTGAAAACAATATCCAATATTCTATGTAGGTCTCACGATTCAAATTTGAAATTGATTATCAGTTTTAGATCCGAGCAGCACATCGTTTGGCCTTCAAGGTCCTTAATATAACCCACGTACGTAATTGAAAATGTGGAAGATGCCTACTGGAAAATACACTATCCGGAGAGAAAGCGGCTATGTAGCAAAATCAAGTTACGGACGTTGAATATATTTTATAAAGGGGGAAACGCGTACCACTGGTCAATCGGAAAAGTTCGGAAATTCTGGCAACCAGCTTTGGCAGCCCACTTCACGTAAGTAATATTTTTACCAACTGCCGGTAGACTTAGACACTTTTTATTGACATTTTGACATCCAATCTAACCTGTAACTTGTGTTGACGTTTTCATCATCCAGAGTTGAGTTTCCACTTTTAAATTTTTTTAATTGAATTGTATCATGGTGGTTGTTGAAAATCCTGTTGAAAACATCCCTCCGGAAGATGTATCAGCTAAAGTTAAACCCGAAACCGTCCCACTGAAACCTTTTACTGTTGAAAGTATGTCAACTTAAACTGAAGATTAAAGATCCACCTAACATCTGTTTGCTTTTCCAGTCCTGAATTTAATCAAAGATGCTCAGCAACAACACGGCTTGAAACACGGCGACTACCAGAGATACAGGGGCTACTGTTCCAGGAGAATTGGCAGGCTTCGAAAGGTCCTGAAATTGCCTCAAGGGGACAGAAGACACTTCAAGAAGCGGGATGTTACGGAGGCCCACGTGATGAATATCAGGTCGGATGAGAGGTTTTTGCATGTTCCCCTGATACTGTCAGAGAGGTGCTGGGCATATGCCATGCAACTGAGGCAGGAGGCTAATACTGAGCCTAGAAAGAAGTTTCATCTTATTCAGAAACTCAGGAAGGCTTGCATCTATGCTCTACAGTTGGAAGAGTTGTGTAAGGTTAGTGGGATTGTCATGTTTCACCCTACTGGCAGGAACAGGAAGGGTAACTTTTATTTAGAAATGAATCAAGAAAAAGTCAGAAGGTATCAAACAAATTTTGTGGATGATTATTACTATGAAATTTACATTGCAACTGCAGTTGATAAGCTGCTGACTTTGAGAATTGCAATAATGTGGGATATTGGGGTATACAGGGGGGAACATTTCCAATCAATATAACCATATATATTGTTGTCCAATTGTTGATGGTTCAAAATTTATTAAATTATTTTCATTTCTATAAAAAAATAAATTAATTACAATGAAACTATGTCACATACATGATTTTTTCTTTTACAAATTTTATCCACATGGATGCACCTTTCCCAAGAAATATTTTTTATGACATGTGTTACTTCTTATATGAAATATTCAAGTTGATTTTTAAAAGCTCCTGGCAGATTAAAAAATTACCCCATAAAGAAATCCAATAATATGAAAAAGTTGCCCTTTTGATACAGATTCTGAAATGGTATAACATATGGGGTTATTCAAAACAACCTTTTTGTTATTAATTTTTTGCAAATGGTTTGATTGCAAATCACCTCCCCTACCACCCCACTTCTTTCCATCCATCACTTATGGGACACCCTGTATATACTGACTTGTCTACTTGTTTCACATCAATACTCTTTATTGTCCAAGAATAATAGTCCTTATTGACAAAGCATGTTTTAAAATTATTCTAGTGGATTTCCATTGTGTGATATAATAGAAGATCTTGCTGAAATACCTATATGAATCCACAACATTTCTTCTGAATATTTTCAGAATTTTTATTGCTTTAAAATGCTGTGGCAGATGATTATAAATTTTTCTGCTTTCATAAATCACCGAATTTTTGGTAAGTAATGTCTTTGGTATAGGTAGTTTAATATTATTTTCATTCCTAGTATATACATTTAGATCAAGAGAGATTTCACATATTAGTTTCCAATATAAATAGGCACATTTTTGCAATTTTTATAATTTTCAGGAAATTTTGCAATTTTTGCAATTTTCAGGAATTTTTGCAATTTTCAGTAATTTTTGCAATTTTTGCAATTTTCCGGAAATTTTGCAATTTTAGCTATTTTCAGAAATTTTTGCGATTTTTGCTATTTCTGCAATTTTTGCAATTTTCAGGCATTTTTGCGATTTTTGCACAATTTTCAGGAATTTTCACAATTTTCCGGAATTTTTGCAATTTTTGCAATTTCCAGAAATTTTTGCGAATTTTGCAATTTTCAGGAATTTTTGCGATTTTCAGGAATTTTTGCGATTTCTGCAATTTTCAGGCATTTTTGCGATATTTGCAATTTTCAGGTATTTTCGCAATTTTTGCAATTTTCAGGAATTTCTGCGATTTTTGCAATTTTCAGGAATTTTTGCTCTTTTCAGTAATTTTTGCGATTTTTGCAATTTTCAGAAATTTTTGCGATTTCTGCAATTTTCAGTCATTTTTGCGATTTTTGATATTTCTGATATTTTCAGGAATTTTTGCAATTTTTGCGATTTCTGATATTTTCAGGAATTTTTGCAATTTTTGCAATTTTCAGGAATTTCTGCAATTTTCAGAAATTTTTTCAATTTTTGCAATTTGCAGGAATTTTTGCAATATTCAGGAATTTCTGCGATTTTTGCAATTTTCAGAAATTTTTTCAATTTTTGCAATTTGCAGGAATTTTTGCAATTTTCAGGAATTTCTGCGATTTTTGCAATTTTCAGAAATTTTTTCAATTTTCGAAATTTCCAGGAATTTTTGCGATTTCTGCAATTTTTAGGCATTTTTGCGATTTTTGCAATTTTCAGGAATTTTTGCGATTTTTGCAATTTTCAGAAATTTTTGCGATTTCTTCAATTTCCAGTCATTTTTGCGAGTTTTGATATTTCTGATATTTTCAGTAATTTTTGCAATTTTTGCGATTTCTGATATTTTCAGGAATTTTCACAATTTTTGCAATTTCTAGGAATTTCTGCAATTTTTGCAATTTTCAGGAATTTCTGCGATTTTTGCAATTTTCAGGAATTTTTGCGATTTTTTCTATTTTCAGTCATTTTTGCGATTTTTGCAATTTTCAGGAATTTTTGCGACTTTCAGGAATTTTCGCGATTTTCAGGAATTTTTACGATTTCTGCAATTTTCAGGCATTTTTGCGATATTTGCAATTTTCAGGCATTTTTGCAATTTTTGCGATTTTCAGGAATTTTTGAAATTTTTGCAATTTTCAGGCATTCTTGCGATTTTTGCAATTTTCAGGAATTTTTGCGACTTGCAATTTTCAGGAATTTTTGCGATTTCCAGGAATTGTTACGATTTCTGCAATTTTCAGGCAATTTTGCGATTTTTGCAACTTTTGCAAATTTCAGGAATTTTTGCAATTTTTGCGATTTTCAGGAATATTTGCAATTTTTGCAATTTTCAGAAATTTTTGCGATTTCTGCAATTTTCAGGCATTTTTGCGATTTTTGCTATTTCTGATATTTTCAGGAATTTTTGCGATTTCTGATATTTTCAGGAATTTTTGCAATTTTTGTTTCAGGAATTTCTGCGATTTTTGCAATTTTCAGAAATTTTTGCGATTTTCAGGAATTTTTGCAATTTTTGCAATTTTTAGGAATTTTTGCTATTTTCAGGAATTTTTGCGATTTCTGCAATTTTCAGGCATTTTGCGATTTTTGCAATTTCTGATATTTTCAGGAATTTTTGGGTTTTTGCAATTTTCAGGAATTTTTGCGATTTTTGCACAATTTTCAGGAATTTTTACAATTTTCCGGAATTCTTGCAATTTTTGCAATTTTCAGAAATTTTTGCGATTTTTGCAATTTTCAGGCATTGTTGCGATTTTTGCAATTTTCAGGCATTTCTGCAATTTTTGCAATTTCCAGGAATTTCTGCGATTTTTGCAATTTTCAGGAATTTTTGCAATTTTCAGGAATTTTTGCAATTTTCAGGAATTTTTGATATTTCTGATATTTTCTGGAATTTTTACAATCTTCCGGAATTTTTGCAATTTTTGCAATTTTCAGAAATTTTTTCAATTTTTGCAATTTGCAGGAATTTTTGCAATTTTCAGGAATTTCTGCGATTTTTGCAATTTTCAGAAATTTTTTCAATTTTCGAAATTTCCAGGAATTTTTGCGATTTCTGCAATTTTTAGGCATTTTTGCGATTTCTGCAATTTTCAGGCATTTTTGCGATTTTTGCAATTTTCAGAAATTTTTGCGATTTCTGCAATTTCCAGTCATTTTTGCGATTTTTGATATTTCTGATATTTTCAGGAATTTTTGCAATTTTTGCGATTTCTGATATTTTCAGGAATTTTCACAATTTTTGCAAGGAATTTCTGCAATTTTTGCAATTTTCAGGAATTTCTGCGATTTTTGCAATTTTCAGGAATTTTTGCGATTTTTTCTATTTTCAGTCATTTTTGCGATTTTTGCAATTTTCAGGAATTTTGCGACTTTCAGGAATTTTCGCGATTTTCAGGAATTTTTACGATTTCTGCAATTTTCAGGCATTTTTGCGATATTTGCAATTTTCAGGCATTTTTGCAATTTTTGCGATTTTCAGGAATTTTTGAAATTTTTGCAATTTTCAGGCATTTTTGCAATTTTTGCAATTTTCAGGAATTTTTGCGATTTTTGCAATTTTCAGGAATTTTTGCGATTTTCAGGAATTTTTACGATTTCTGCAATTTTCAGGCTTTTTTGCGATTTTTGCAACTTTTGCAATTTTCAGGAATTTTTGCAATTTTTGCGATTTTCAGGAATATTTGCAATTTTTGCAATTTTCAGAAATTTTTGCGATTTCTGCAATTTTCAGGCATTTTTGCGATTTTTGCTATTTCTGATATTTTCAGGAATTTTTGCGATTTCTGATATTTTCAGGAATTTTTGCAATTTTTGTTTCAGGAATTTCTGCGATTTTTGCAATTTTCAGAAATTTTTGCAATTTTCAGGAATTTTTGCAATTTTTGCAATTTTCAGGAATTTTTGCAATTTTTGCAATTTTCAGGAATTTTTGCTATTTTCAGGAATTTTTGCGATATCTGCAATTTTCAGGCATTTTGCGATTTTTGCAATTTCTGATATTTTCAGGAATTTTAGCAATTTTTGCAATTTTCAGGAATTTTTGCAATTTTCAGAAATTTTTGCGATTTCTGCAATTTTCAGGAATTTTTGCAATTTTTGCAATTTTCAGGAATTTTTGCGATTTTTGCAATTTTCAGGAATTTTTGCAATTTACAGGAATTTGTGCAATTTTTGCAATTTTCAGAAATTTTTGCAATTTTCAGGATTTTTGCAATTTTTGCAATTTTCAGGAATTTTTGCAATTTTCAGGAATTTTTGCGATTTCTGCAATTTTCAGGAATTTTTGCGAATTTTGCAATTTCTGATATTTCCAGGAATTTTTTAAAAATTTTTG